>CABHPQ010001440.1:0-22310 GCA_902168405.1 Peromyscus aztecus | reverse complement strand
AGGAAGAGGAGACACTACACATCTCTACTACACAGTAGAAATTTCAATGCAAAGCTATTCCAAAGCAAAATTTACCCAACCTGAACCAATAACCTGTTTTTCCTACATTGCCCCAGAGTTACAGGTTGCTTCAGATCAAAATCTACAGCCCTTCTCCCTGTATTTAAAGAGACAGTCTTGCCCTGGAGGCCCAGGTAGACCTATTACATAAAAATATAACAAAAAAAAAAAAAAGTTGGGCATGATGGCACAAGCCTTTTATCCCAGCACTCAGGAGGCGGAGGCAGATGGGCCAGCCTGGTCTACAGAGCAAGCTCCAGAAAGGCCAGGGTTACACAGAGAAACCCTGTTTTGAAAAAAAAAAAAAAAAAAAAAAACAGTAGCAAAAAACCATAAGCAATTCTGCCCTGCCTTTGGGGAAGACCATATATACAAACAAAAACAAAGGAGGCTGCTATTCAAAGCCCAAATTAGAGTTTTACATGCAAAGAAAAACACTGCTAGCACAGGAGAACTGCTCAGGAGGCTGGGAGAGCATGAGCCCAGACCAAGTCACACCAAGGAGCTCATAAGATAAAAGGCATTAAAGAAAGGAACAAGTGTGTGAGCAGAGGAGAGAGACAGGAATACGACAGTTTAAATGTCCATGACTTTAACTCATCCCAAATGAGACTGCAAATATAGAAGTTTGGGGGAAATTCATACACACAGTCTACTAACATAGTAAGCAGTTCACTTGCTATCCTCTTCTAGAATGTCTCATTTCCTTTGACCATTTTCTGGAATAAATGCCTAGAAGTTAGAATGCTCAGATGTACAGTATGAGATTTCTAAGAAACTGCCAAGGTTGGGGATTTAGCTCAGTGGTAGAGCGCTTGCCTAGCAAGCACAAGGCCCTGGGTTCGGTCCTCAGCTCTGGGGGGGGGGGGGGGGACCTGCCAAAAGAGGACTAGGACTGTAGCTCTGTGGTAGAGCACTCACCTCCTATGCATGATGCTGTAGGCTCTATCACCAGGACTGCCAAAAGGGGGACAGTAAACCAGACATGGCGGCACAGGCGCAGAGGCGGCAGGATCAGGACTTCAAGACTAGCCTTGGTTACACAGCAAGCTCAAGACCAAGACTGAGACCTTGTCTCAAGCCCCAGCCTAAAAAAGTAGAAGAAATGGCCAAAGTATTTTCCAAACTACAATTACAGATGCACAGCACATCTCAGGCAACACTGACCAATTCTTCACGCATTTAACTCCCCACCAGTATGGCTTCTTCTAGGAAATGTCCATTTTCTTCTTCTATTTTTTCTTTTTCTATTTTTGGGGGAAGGTAAAGACTTATTTTTAATCATGTGTATATGTGTGTCTGAGGGTATACACATGTGAGGCCAGAGGCTTCAGATCCCCTGGATCTGGAGTTACAAGCACTCATGAGCTGCCATGTGAGTGCTGGGTCTGAAGCTGGATCCTCTGCAAGAGCAGTGTGTGCACTTAACTGCCGAGTGTCTCTCCAGCCAGAAATGTCTCATTTCCTAATCGTATTAATTTTAAATTGTTGAGTATTTAAAAAAAAATTAAGTCAGGCACAACGACTCATATCTGTAATCCCAGAACTGGGGAAGAGGCAAGAGGATTGCTAAAAATTCAAGATTAGCTTGGTCCATACATCAAGTTCCAGGCAACTAGGGCTATACATCAAGAACCTGCCCCCCCCCCAAAAAAATAAAATAAATTCGTACACCATAAAAAAATCACTCACCATTTAAAGTGCTCACAGAAATAAACTTTGCTGGCCTACCTGCCAACCGTTACCACTATCTATGTCCAGAACACTCCATCACTCCTCAGAAAAACTATATGCCCATTTACTATCGTTCCCTGTTGCCTTCACACTTCCATCCTGACATCCACCAATCCACTTCTGTCTCCACGGATTTGTTATTCTGGACATTTCAGACAGTGGAAACATACAAAGCCTCTTTGTGAATGGCTTCTTCCATGGTGTTTTCAAGGCTGACCGATGGTATTAAGTTATCAGTATTCCAGTTTTACAGTTGAATCACTAAATGCATTATGTCACATTTTGCTTATTCATTATCAGTTGACAAATATTGGATAGTGTCTGCCCCCTCCACCCCCAGGTATGTGAATAGTACTACTAATAAACATTCTTGTACACTTTTTTTTTCTTTCCTTTTTTGGTTTTTCGAGACAGGGTTTCTCTGTGTAACATCCCTGGCTGTTCTGGAACTTGCATTGTAGACCAGGCTGGCCTCAAACTCACAGAGATCTGCCTGCCCCTACCTGCCAGAATGCTGGGATTAAAGGTGTGTGTCACCACTGCCCGCTCTTACATGCTTTTTAAAAACTGAATTTAATTCTTTTGGGTATATTAATTTTTAGAAGTGGTACTACTTGGTTATAATGTAATTTTCTCATAAAATTTGTACTGTTTTACATTAAATCTGTGGTCCATCTGAGTTCATTTTGGATAAAATGTATAGTTTAAGTCTGGGTTCATTCATTCGTTTTCTCTCCCCTACCTCTTTAACCCCCCACCCACCCACCACAGACAGCAATTTGCTTTAGTACCATATATTAGACTTCCTTCTTTCATTGAATTGACTTGGCACCTCTGATTTAAAAAAAGCAACTGGTTAGTTGGGTGTATGCGCATAGATCTGTAATCGCAGTTTTTGGGAGGCAAATGCAAGATTTCTTGAGTTTGTAAGTTCAAGACCAGTCTGAGCAACATAGCAATATGCCATACCACCCATAAAATTGGCTAGTCATCTACTTATGGAATCTCTACTTTCTTCAGCTATCTGTTGTTGGTTACTACAATCCGCAGCCTTTACCCACACAGATAGCTTCCAGGGATCCCTGCCCATAGACTCTGTAAGCAGCCCATGTGATCTGCCAAGAACTAGCTGTAGACAGGGTTTCTCTGTGTAGCTTTGGAGCCTGTCCTGAATCTCGCTCTGTAGACCAGGCTGGCCTTGAACTCACAGAGATCCACCTGGCTCTGCCTCCCAAGTGCTGAGATTAAAGGCCTGCGCCACCAACGCCCCCCCATCCCATCCCCACCCCCCTGTAGATCCCTGCTTTCGGACCCGCCCCTGTAGGTCCCGTACATGCCACAGAGTACCTGAATGGTGCCACTGCTTATGTCTAGTGCACGTGAGTGTGACAGTGAGTGAGTGCACCTCCACGTCAGACCTACCCCCTTGGGCAGCACCTCAGGTCTGCCCCCTTTTCCACCATGCAGCCTTACAAGCCGCACTGTAGGTGACTGCTCACCCACCCACCCATGGCTGCCACCGCCCGTCAGCTTTTACTGCCACATGCCCCCGCCATTTCACATGCACCATATGCACACAGCTGGCTCCATAGCACCATCACCAACAGGCAGCTACTTCTTTGTTAAAACTTGTTTGGTAGCTGGTTAAGCTCAATACAGGTCAAGGTCTTCAGAACACACTTCAGGACCTGCTTTGGCACTACTCCTGCATCACCTGCTGGCTGAACATCACTACTATACCCAAAAGACATCGCGAGAACAGGGACACCAGCTCTCAAGGATTTTATCTAAGGTAAAATTACTCAATAAATTTACACCTTAAACTGATTAATAAATAAATTTTTCTTTATAAATTTTGAATATTTCTAAAAAATGGCAGACAATATCACATCTCAGGAATTTAAAAACTTTTTTGTTTGCACTATGAATGAAAATTTACAAGCTTCCTGGGACATATACGATGTTCACTATAATGGCAATTAGCATAGTGATTCACATTGTATCAGTGAAAAATTGGCTTAATAATAACAGCAAAAATGAGACATTTCAGGCTTTACAAACTGGTAATGAGGACTTAAACAGAAGGATTCTTTGTATGGAATCTGCTAATTTGCCACAAGAACTTCAGGCTTTACAAACTGGCAATGAGCACTTAAATAGAAGGATTCTTTCTATGGAATATACTAATAACCACAAGAACTTCAGGCTTTGCAGAGTACTAATGAGGATTTAAGAGAACAGATTTTTTTCCCATGGAATCTGCTAACTTACCACAAGAACTTCAGTCTATTAATAAGTGGACAACCAGATTTAATTCTATTGATAATAAATATGAATATTAATGGGTAAAACAATAACTCTTCAGAGCAACGTAAATGCCATTCAGATAATTTATAAGGAAGAAAGGTCATCACTAATCGATAGAATAAAGTCTATGGAATCAAATGTTTCAGATGAACATAAAAAATTGAATGATTCCATGAAATCTCTAGAATCATTTATAACAGAGGAGGTTCAAACGCTGAAAAAGGTGGTAGTTAATCAATTTCAAGTTCTGGAAGAATCTCTCAGTAAAGATAACAAAGAAAGTAATAAGCAGAAGGGCATGGCCATACAAGTCATAACATTGCCAGGTGACTCTTATACAATGGGTTATCCTGTCACCATCCATGAGAAGCCAACAGATGATAAACACACTGAGGCATCATGCAATATATCTGGCAACCTATTCATATGAGAGATTTAAAAAACATTAAGGAAGCGATGGTCACCTATGTTATACATTCAACATATGTAAAACAGATGTTAAATACGTGGTCTTCTACAAACAGAATCATACCAGATGCCTATAATCCATTAATCTCAGCTGTCTTAGAATACAGTCAGCAGTTACAATGGAAAAGCTGGTTGAGAGAAGAAGCTAAAATCCTTGAACAACAAGGTCAGATCAGAGGTTTTGAGATCTCCTAAGATCAAATTCTTTGTGAGTGTCATTTTGCTGATACAAATGTACAAGCTACCTTTGATGAGCATACAGTATCCCTATGCCATACAGCAGCTTTAAATGCTTGGGAAAAAATTCCAAAACCAGGGAAACCAACTGAGCTATATATGAAGGTTTTCCAAAGGCCAAAAAACCGTTTACTGATTTTTTTACGAAAGCTGACCACGGTTGTAAACAATGCCATATCAGACCAAGGATTAACTCAAGTATTAACTCAATCCTTAGCTTTTGATAATGCTAACACAGAATGCAAAAGAATACTTACACCTTTAAAGGTCAGGTCAGCACCTCTGGAGGAATGGATTCAATATAAAAATGGTATTGAGTGTCTTAACCATAGTAATGAGGCTTGGATAGGAGAGGCAATTTCCAGAGGTAGAAGGAGACCTCAAGGTACCAAATGTTTTAACTGTGGTACACCAGGTCAAATGAGAAGAAATTGTACACAGGGTGCTCCTAGAAGCAATGCTTCTTATAGAAATAACCCAAACGGGAGACCCTAACCCTCTGGATTACGCAGAAGATGTGGTAAAGGCTGACACTGGATCAATGAATGCAGATCAACAATAGATATACGTTATTTACTGGTGGGAAACACCTCAGGGGGCCTCTCACAGGCCCCCAAATCAAACATGGTCCAAACATTTCCAGCCACTGTGGAGGAAATTCCTCTCCAGGACAATTAAATAAACCAGTATCTAATGTAAAGAACAATACTGCACTGGATGATAGAACAGCTCTGATAGATGGATCAAAAATTCCCAAAAAACACCATAAAACGAATATTTTGGCAGACTTCCATAAATGAACAAAGACCAAAGCTTAGAGTACGAATTAATAGTGTTGTTCTGAAAGGCCTGGTAAACATAGGTACAGATGTGACTCTAATTACACCAAAATCATGGCATTCAAATTGGCCTCTTCAAGGGGTAGATGTCCAATTTCTAGGGATTGGAACCCTCTCTCAAGTAAAACAAAGTTCAATATGGGTTGAATGCACAGGGCAGAAGGACAGAGAGGAAGGCTGAAGCCATTATGTGGCAAATATAGCATTAAATCTTTGGGGCTGAGATCTGTTACAACAGTGGAATACTCAGATTAAAATTCCTACAATCTCAGAAGTGGAATACAGACCAATTCATGTTTCTGTGAATATTGTAAGATACTATAAAAAATAGCCATCAACCATTCAGGCTGTACATAAACAGAGCACAATGGCCGTTAAACTCTCAGAAGTACCAACAGCCCCTGATAAACCTGTCTGGGTTGGACAATGGCCTATGACACAAGAGAAACTACAAGCTTTAGAACAGCTGGTTCAGGAGCAGCTAAATGCTTAACACATTGAAGAATCTACCATCCCTTGGAATTCTCTTGTATTTGTTATTAAAAAGAAATCTGGTAAATGTAGAATGCTGACAGATCTAAGAGCCATTAATAAAGTAATTCAGCCTATGGGCTCCCTATAGAATGGGATGCCCTTGTCCTCTCTGTTACCCAAAGAATGGCCTATTATAGTTATTGACTTAAAAGACTGATTCTTTACCATACCTTTACAAGAAAAGGGTAGAGAAAAATTTGCCTTCACAGTACCTAATTATAATAATTCACAGCCAGCCAAGAGACATCAATGGAAGGTCCTCCCACAGGGAATGCTAAATAGCCCCACCCTGTGGCAATATTTTGTGCAAAAACCATTGGAAATAATTCATGTGAAATTTCCACAATCCATAATTTATCATTATATGGATGATATCTTATTAACTGATCCAAAGTTAGGTACCTTAGAAAGTACGTATGAAGAAGTAAAGAAAGTTTTGCCTCACTGGGGACTACAATTTGCTTCTGAAAAGATACAAAGAGGAAATTCTATTAATTACTTAGAATATAAGACAGATCTATCTCCAAAAAATTAGACCCCCAAAAGGTACAACTCAAGAGAGATTGATTGCAGACTCTCAATGATTTTCAAAAATTGTTAGGAAGCATTTCCAACTTACAGGTCATCATCGGAATACTTAAAATGGGCTAGTAAATTTGGCCAATACCCTAAAAGGGGACAAGGACTTAAATAGTCCAAGAGAATTATCAGCTGAAGCTGAGAAGGAATTGGCACTAGTAGAAAAGAAAATACGAGAAGCACATGTGGATCATATGAATCCAGAACTTAACTGCATTCTAGTCATATTCCCTTCTAGACAATCCCCCACAGGAATTTTGATGCAGAGGGAAGATATTATATTGGAATGGATATTTCTACCACGTGAACCAAGTAAGAAATTAAAAACTTATGTGGAAAAGATCTCTGAT
Organism: Peromyscus aztecus; assembly: GCA_902168405.1. Lineage (NCBI taxonomy): Eukaryota > Metazoa > Chordata > Mammalia > Rodentia > Cricetidae > Peromyscus > Peromyscus aztecus. The sequence continues at coordinate 15,202 of CABHPQ010001440.1, read as the reverse complement.
TTGATTCTAAAAGGGAAATTAAGACTTCCTCAATTGACAGGAATGGACTCAGCAGAAACTATAGTGCTTTTAACTAATGAGATTTCCTCTTTATGGAAAGATAATGAATACTGGCCAAGAGTCTGCAGTAACTTTTTGGGTGAGATTAACAATTGTTATCCCAAAAGCAAGAGAATAGAATTCATAGAAAGAACTGAATGGGTCCTTCCTCACATTGTACGGCAAAAGCCAATCTCTGGAGTCCCTGCATTCTATACTGATGCAAATAAATCAGGAAAGGCAGGATATAAATCAGGAGACTTAAGCAAAGTGGTTCAAAGTCCCTACAATTCTGTACAAAAGGTAGAACTGTATGCCATTCTTATGGTACTAATGGACTTCACAGAACCCCTCAATACAGTCACTGACTCTCAATATTCAGAGAGTTGTTTTACATATTGAAACTGCTGAATTTATTCCTAATAATACAGAATTTTGTCTTTACAGGATAACAGAAATACCCATCTTCTGGAAACCATAAGACCTTGGATACCTAGACGTCTACAGCAGAAAAAAAAGACCTATTGTGGTTCCAATTCAATTATAAATCAAGCTAGCTTTGGAGTTGGAATGTGGCTCTTTCCTCCTCTAAACCCAAGCATATTGTTCAAAGAAAAATTAGGGGATTCCGTCTCATATCGGAAGAGTCAACTGGTATGAGACAGAAGAAAACCAATAATCTAGGGACCACTGTTGTCAAGATTCTATTTCTTTCTATGCTTGTCCTTACTTTTGGAGAATCCTTTCTCTATCCAAAATAAATCCAAACTTTCCACTTTGATATTAATAATGTTCAACAAATTTTCTACAGTAAAAAATAAGTCTGTCTGTCAATGTAATACACCATATAAACAAACTGAAAGAAAAAACCACATGATCATCTCATTAGATGCTGAAAAAGCCTTTGACAAAATCCAACACCCCTTCATGATAAAGGTCTTAGAAAGATCAGGAATACAAGGAACATTCCTAAACATAATAAAGGCAATTTACAGCAAGCCAACAGCAAACATCAAATTAAACGGAGAGAAACTCAAAGCGATACTACTAAATTCAGGAACAAGACAAGGCTGTCCACTCTCCCCATATTTATTCAATATAGTACTAGAAGTCTTAGCTACAGCAATAAGACAACAAAAGGAGATCAAAGGGATACAAATTGGGAAAGAAGAAGTCAAACTTTCACTATTTGCAGATGATATGATAGTATACATAAGTGACCCCAAAAACTCTACCAGGGAACTCCTACAGCTGATAAACTCCTTCAGTAAAGTGGCAGGATACAAGATCAACTCAAAAAAATCAGTAGCCCTCCTATACACAAATGATAAAAGAGCTGAGAAAGAAGTCAGAGAAACATCACCCTTTACAATAGCCACAAATAACATAAAATACCTTGGGATAACACTAACTAAACAAGTGAAGGACCTTTTTGATAAGAACTTGAAATCTCTAAAGAAAGAAATTGAAGAAGATATCAGAAAATGGAAGGATCTCCCATGCTCATGGATAGGTAGGATTAACATAGTAAAAATGGCAATCTTACCAAAAGCAATCTACAGATTCAATGCAATCCCTATCAAAATCCCAACACAATTCTTCACAGACTTGGAAAGAAAAATACTCAACTTCATATGGAAAAACAAAATAGGATAGCTAAAAGAATCCTATATGATAAAGCAACCTTTGGAGGCATCACCATCCCTGACCTCAAACTCTACTATAGAGCTATAGTAATAAAAACAGCTTGGTACTGGTATAAAAACCGACATACGGACCAATGGAATCGAATTGAAGGCCCTGACATTAATCCATGCACATATGAACACCTGGTTTTTGACAAAAAAGTCAAAACTATACAATGGAAAAAAGAAAGTATCTTCAATAAATGGTGCTGGCATAACTGGATGTCAATATGTAAAAGATTACAAATAGATCCATATCTGTCACCATGCACAAAACTCAAGTCCAAGTGGATCAAAGACCTCAACATAAATCCAGCTACACTAAACTTAATAGGAAAGAAAGTAGGAGATACTCTTGAACGCATTGGCACAGGAGACCACTTCCTAAATAAAACACCAACAGCACAGACACTGAGCACAACAATTAATAAATGGGACCTCTCGAAATTGAGAAGCTTTTGCAAGGCGAAAGACAGTCAATAAGACAAAAAAACAGCCAACAGAATGGGAAAAGATCTTCACCAACCCCACAGCTGACAGAGGATTGATCTCCACAGTATATAAAGAACTCAAGAAACTAGACAACAAAATACTAAACAATCCAATTAAAAAATGGGCTAAAGAGCTAAACAGAATTCACAAAACAAGAATAACAAATGGCTGAAAGACATTTAAAGAAATGCTCAACATCCTTAATCATCAGAGAAATGCAAATCAAAACGACTCTGAGATACCACCTTACACCTGTCAGAATGGCTACAATCAAAAACACCAATGACAGTCAATGTTGGAGAGGATGTGGAGCAAAGGGAATACTCCTCCACTGTTGGTGGGAATGAGAGCTTGTACAACCACTGTGGAAATCAGTATGGCGGTTTCTCAGAAAATTAGGAATCGAACTACCTCAAGACCCAGCAATACCACTCTTGGGCATATACCCAAAGAATGCTGACTCATACCACAAAGATACATGCTCAGCTATGTTCATAGCAGCACTATTTGTAATAGCCAGAACCTGGAAACAACCTAGATGCCCCTCAACTGAAGAATGGATTAAGAAAATGTGGTACATATACACAATGGAGTACTACTCAGCAGAGAAAAACAATGAAAGCATGAAATTTGCAGGCAAATGGATGGAACTAGAAAATATCATCCTGGGTGAGGTAACCCAATCCCAGAAAGACAATCATGGTATGTACTCACTCATAACTGGATTCTAAGTTTCGTTCTTTTTTTCCCCCCCTTAGCTGAGGACCGAACCCAGGGCCTTGCGCTTGCTAGGCAAGCGCTTTACCACTGAGCTAAATCCCCAACATAACTGGATTCTAGATATAAAATAAAGAACAATTAGGCTATTTTAAATTATTTATCAGTGGATTCTACTGGAGCTTATCGGTGGATTCTGCTGGAATATCCGATGCAGACAAGCACTGGAGAGCTCCTGTGGCAAATCACCCTCTGGAGTGATGGAAGGATCTTTCTACTAGCACTTGGAGGAGACCCGATCTAGTGTTGGTGTGGCCCTGGGGTGCTGTTTATGTCTTTCCTCAGGACAATGAGGTTCTTCTTTGGATTCCTGAGCACTGAACACACCCTATGGCTGCTGCTGAAGCCCAACATGACAGAGACCTAATGGGTCTTCATGAAAAAAAATCTATCCTTCTGATGTCAATGGACATTGAGAGCCCAACATCGCCAGCTTTGGCAAGCATTAATGTAAGCCTAGGAACTGTAACCATAAGATTGGATTCTCCAGAAGAGCTGCCAGCTAAAGTCATGCTGGGATCAAGAAAAATGGGCCTTGGCGGTACGTGTTACTGGAGTTGTATCCATGCCAGTGGATGTCCACACAATCCAGAAGAGAATTTGACATTGCTGCTGCCGCTGTTGCCATTATAGCAATGGCGCCCACCACTGCTACTCTTTCTGGGATTACCATTTCATAATTGCTTACTACAGCTAGCACAATGGAGACCCTGGCAACAAAAGTAGCTACCACAGTTAGTTAGTCTCTCATTCTATTGGGCATGATAAATTTAATTCAGTAGCTATATACATCCCGATTGGCTTTGAAAATTATAAATTTATAAACTCAAATTCCAGTTGCTTTTGGGATACTATCATACAAGGAAACCAACGTACAGTATGGCTTGTTAAGGAAGGGAATGGCTCAGGTGCCTTTAGCCTACTGGCTATGGGTGAGATAGGACCTCTGTTGGTCTTTTCTGTATCGAACACACAGATTGCAAGCCCAGTGCCACTTTGAGATCTTTGGCAGCAGTTAACTCTGCAGCTCACACACGATTGAGCCTGTATGATAATGAGTATTCAGAGACGGGTAATGCCTGGGGGGCACTCACCAACCTAAGACAGAGCACCTGTGTGGCCTGGGCAGGCGTCTCCATGACGGGTAAGGTGACCTGCTGACGTCCCACACAACCCAAGTCAGAAGCTCATTTTTTAATAAAAGGGGGACTTGTAGGGTCCTGGCCCCCGTTTTGGGTAACTGTTGCCTTGCTTGCGGACCTTGACCTTGATATTCTCCCTATGCTAATTCCCTGCCAGGTTCCACCCTCCTGAATGCTTAAGGGAAGTTCCTTGCCTGGTACCCTGAATAATGGGTGTTAACAGATTAGAAGCAAGATTGTAAAACATCAGTAGCGAACTTCTGCCCTTTGGGGTCCTCCCATTGTGCTGTAAGCCTGTATTTAAGACCTCCTCCCCCCTTAAATAAATGACATTCAGCATTTAAAATTAAAATATATATATATAATTGAATGAATACTGTGAATGTAATCTATGAATACCACAAATGTGATTAGTATCATTAATTAATGAGTGTAATTAATGAATATCATGAGTGTATTTTAAAAAATAAAGTCCAAAAAAAAGATAAAAAAAATAATAATAAGTCTTTCCAACAGCAATCTCTGAAGTCTCCAGAAGGAAGATGGGCCCCACAGCAACAACTCTACCCAGTACAGAATGATGCCATGGTACCCATGAACATTACTCAATGATCAACTTTAGACTGAAAACTACAGGACAGTTCCAAGATGAGATGGTCCATCATACTATCTTCTAGGCAGAATCTGAGACATTCATCTTATGAAAAATAGTAGGAGGGAAAGAAAGAAGGGAGGGAGGGAGGAAAATATTATTTAAATGTATAAATGTATGTTCACAATATTACTAAAAAAACCTTTATCAAAATATGGAGGAATTTATTCCTGGGTAGTGGAATTATGAGTAATTTTTATTTTGCTTTTGTGTCCATATTTTCTCCCAAAGTAACTTAATACAAAGTAGCAACAGTAGCATAGTAACAGTAAACAGTAAAGTCAAAATAATAATAGCTTAATACAGGAGAAGTGCTTAGTCTTACTGTAGCTTGGTATGCCATGTTTAATTGATATCCATGGGAGGCCTGACCTTTTCTGAATAGAACAGGAGGAGGAGTGGATGAGGGAGGCAGGTGGGAGGTAGGGAGAGGGGCTGGGAGGAGAGGAGGGAGAGGAAACTGCAGTTGGAATATAAAAAAAATAAATAAAAACAATAGTTGCAGTTCGAGGGCCATCACCATTTATTTGGTTATTACCTTGTACCAAATGCAATCATAAGCACTTTACACATACTGGTGCTCTTGTTTCATCTCATAAACTAGGTCAAAACAGAACCAAGATGGGGTTAAGCCCCAGAGATCCACCTGACCCTGCCTCCCCAGTGGTGGGACTACAAGCACAGCTACATGCTCAGCTTTTTACACAGGGGCCTTGAGACCAAACTCAGGTCTTTAGTACTTGCTTACACCAGTACTTTACCAACTGACCCGTCTTCTTAGTCCCCTCCCCTAGTTTGAATACTATTTATTTCACTATCTACGGCATTTCAGTTGTGTAACCGCACACATTCCTGAGAAAAATTTACATGCTGCAAAATCAAGCATCAAAAATAACAGTCACTGGGGCAGGCTCTGGAAGGAGTGTGGGACCCTGGCCTCCCTGTTTCCGTCTGCTTCCTGGTAATAAAGGAAACAGGTGTGCTCTTCCATTGGCTCCCACTGTGATATGCTACCTCTCTACTGGCCCTAAAGCAACTCAACTGTGGAATGGGACATGTAAAATGGGGGGTAGGGGTGGCTGTTGACTGTAACCCCAGTACTCAAAGAGGCTGAACCAGAAGAAAAAGAAAGGAGAAAGGAGAAACACTCAGCTCTTTATAAAACAAGCTATTTAAGGCACTTTGTTAGAGTGACAGAAAGCTCACTAACACATCTACCAGAGGAAAATGTGATTGGGACCCAACGCATGGCTCAACAGGTGTAAGTGCTTGCTGTAAGCATGGTGACTCCAGGTGGAAGCAGACGGCCAACTATGGAAGTTGTCCTCTGACTTCCACATGCACACTTGTCCATATACAAACACAAACACAAATCAAATTAAGTAAAAATGTAAGAGGGAGAGAGAGCCAGGCAGTGATGGCACACGCCTTTAATCCCAGCACTTGATTGGGGGGAGGACAGGGGAATCCGTGGCTGATATGTAAATTTAAATTCATTATAAAATTTAAAAAAAAGAAAAAGAAATATGATGGATTTCTACTAAAAAAAAAAAAACAAAAAAAACCTCTATATATATTGCTATAACTCATGAGACAGCTGGCTACCAATCACCATGTCACTGAAACTGTTCCTCAGTTTACGACTATAACTGAGCTAATTCACTTTGAACAAATCATGAGTTTACCAACAGATGTGATGCATCATTTGGATCTCTTATCTGAATTTCACTCTCCTCTCTTCCTCACAGACTACAAACACACTTTCTAATCTCACTCCTCATCCCGTTTTCACATCTGCACAGCCCCCAAGACAGAAATTTGGTAGTTTTTCTCAGCCTCTCTTTCCCTTCTCCAAGCCCACACAATTCTCAGCTGAGCTGTCCCCTTCACTGCCTTTCTTGTCTTCTGATCTACTTCTCTCGGTGGTCAAAGAGCCTAGATTATATCCTAACCATTGGCCAGATCCCTTCTACACTTACAACAAAATTCAGATGTCTGTCCCTGTCTGCAAGAGCTCTGCACAGCCCGTCCTGGTCCTCCCCAACCTCACCTCCTATCTCCTCCCTAATTCTGTCCTCTTCCAATCCAGGTGCCAGCCTCGTTCCCATCAAGGCCCTGGCACATCCTGTTCTCTCAGCAGCTCTGTCTCTTTATAGGCTGGCTCTTTTGCATCTATCAGGCCTCAGGTCACTATAAAAAATAGCTCACCTAACTGTATGTTCTCTAGTAGTTTCCTCTACTGTTCTCACAGAGCCTCTTCTCTTTCAGAGCATTTAAAACTCTGTGATTATGAGTGTAACCCACCAGACTGGCCTGGAACTGACTATATAGCTGAGACTGACCTTGAACTCCTGATCCTCCTGTTCCAACCTCCCAGGTGCTGGGATCTATAGGTCTTCATCACTCTGTCACTCTCTCACACTTTTTTGGGGGAGAGGGTTGTTTGTTTTGCTTTTTTTTTTTTTTGCTGTGGAATAATCCTGTACACTGTGAATATGTATTACTCTCATTTAATAAAATTAACCCATACCTAATTATGTAACTGAAAGGTGAAATTAACTTTTGCAGATATTATTATATCTCTAGAAAATCCAATAGAATCAACTGAGAATCTTTTACAGTTGATAAAAGAATCACATAAGTCAGTGAAAACAGACATGTAGGAAATCCACGCCAGGGATGGCAGGATGGTTCAGCAGGTAATGGAGCTTGCCACCAAGCCAGATGACCTGAGTTGGCATCCAGGACTCACCAGATGGAAAGAGATAAATGGTCCTCTGACCTACATACAGCAATGGTAGCGTATGTAAGTGCACGCATATAAGAAAAATCAATAAATTTTAAAAAGGAATCAATGCCTTCATGTCTATCATGAATAAGTAGAAGATATAAATAATTCAAAATACTAAAAAAGCAAAACAAAGATCTGAGAAATACTTAAAAGTTCTTTCAAACTCTAAGAAACACAAACAATGTGAATAAAGAGAACAGTCATCACCTGTTCTCAGTAAGGATTAGTATCACAAGAATACCATAAACTGGGTGTAGTGGTGCACACTTTTAGTCCCAGTTCAGCAGCCCGAGGAGTGGGACGGAGGCCGGCCTAGTCTACACAGAGGCCAGCCAGCTGGACTGAAACACTTCAGAGTGAAACACAATCTCAGAAGAAATCATTCTTCGTACATTAATCTAAAACTATAGCACAGTCCTAATAAAACCAACCATACAGGACTTAGCCTGGCAATGGTGGCACACACCCACAGGCGGCAGAGGCAGGCGGATCTCTCATTTCAAAGTCAGCCTGGTCTACAGAGTGAAACCATGTCTCAAAACAAAACAACAAACAAAACAAACAAACAAGAAAAACACATAGGACTAAATTTTTAAAACATTTTTTGAGATTCACTCAAGTCGGGTGGTGTGGCTAGAGTTTTCCTGCCTGGCCCACAGTCAGGATAAATCTCTTTCACCTGCCAGTCCCACAGCCGCTCAGACCCAATCAAGTAAACACAGAGACTTATATTGCTTACAAACTGTATGGCCGTGGCAGGCTTCTTGCTAACTGTCCTTATAGCTTAAATTAATCCATTTCTATAAATCTATACCTTGCCACATGGCTCGTGGCTTACCGGCATCTTTACATGCTGCTTGTCCTGGCAGTGGCTGGCAGACAGTGACTCCTTCTGCCTTCCTGTTCTTTTTATTCTCTCTGTTAGTCCCGCCTATACTTCCTGCCTAGCCACTGGCCAATCAGTGTTTTATTAACAACACATTTGCCATACAGAACATCCCACAGCAGGGTGGTGGTGCTCACCTTTAGTCCCAGCACTCAGGAGGCAGAGACAGATGGGTCTCTGTGAGTTCGAGGCCAGCCTGGTCTACGGAGCAAGTTCCAGGACAGGCTCCAAAGCTACACAGAGAAACCCTGTCTTGAAAAACCAAAGGGAAAAAAAAAAAAAGATTCACTCAATTAATTTTATGTGAGTGCTTTGTCTGCATGTATGTGCAACTACATTTACCAATACCCAAACATACTGTAAAGTACTTAAACATAACAAAATAAAAACTCCATCAACAGACCCTCAAGTACATATGGTAAAGTATACCACATATAGAAATAAGGAGGCCTGGAGAGATGGCTCAGTGGTTAAGAGTACTGGTTGCTCTTCCAGAGGACCCAGGTTCAATTCCCAGCACCCACACGGCAGCTCACAACTGTCTGTACCGCCAGTACTAGAGGCTGTGACACCCTCACACAGGTATACATGCAAACAAAACACCAAAGCACATAAAAGTAAATAAATCTTTTTTAAAAAAGGAAAAAAAAAAAAAGGCAAAAATCCCCAAACAATGAAGGACGCTTTCTTGTAGATGCAGCAGCCTCCTTCTGGCCTCTGTGGCTGTATTTCTGGCTCTGTGTTCATTTGGATACTCTCGGCACCTTTCACTGACTGCAGTCCCTCGAGGGAGGAGGTCATGGCTGAGTTACCTTGTGTTCCCTGGGTCACCTGGTGCCTCATGTGGACCAGGTTGGAAAGTCACTGCAGTTCGGTCCACTGAGTTAAACTAATCCACCAGTGAAAACAATTCATCATACGGGGAAAGAAAGTTGTTTCTTTGTTGTTTTGCAAAGTAGTAATGCTCAGGGCAGAACACTTAGCTTCTCTAAGCATCAAAATTAGTCAAATCAACTGGAGGAATTTTCAGCAGACAAAGCTAACTGTACTGAAAACAGAAAATGAATGAGAGTGGCTTTCAGAGACTCTGAAGCACAAGCACTAATGAGGATGACTTTTGACACATCTTAGTCATCGCTGGAATGGCACAGCGACACCTCCATTCAAGGAAGACCTAATTGTACTCACTGGGATGGTTGTCAGAGCCATCTACATGATCTTCACAATCAAGAATCAACAAACAAAGGGTCTATTTTTATTCCTTTGTGACCTAGTCAGGAATTACTAGTAAAATGACTGAACTGACTCATCACTGCTAATATGAGGAAAGAACCTATCATTTTTTAAATGTTTACTTAAATGTATATGTGCATCTGCACATGTGTATGAGGACACGTATTCAGGTGCCCAAGGAGCAAAGAAGGAGGCAGGGAGTCCAGCACCCTGAAATGGAGTCACAGGTAGCTGTAAACTGTCTGATGTGGATGCTGAGAACTGAACCCAGGTCCTCTACAAGAGCAGCAAGTACTCTTAAGCACTGAACTCTCTCTCCAGCTCCCAAAGAATCTATTTTGTTTGGGTTTTTTTGTTTTGTTTTGTTTTTTGAGACAAGGTCTCTCGATGTAACAGCCTTGGCTGTCCTGGAACTAGTGCTGCAAGCCAGGCTGCCCTTGAACTAAAATCACCCAGCCCAGCCGGAGGGGCTTCATTACAATAGATAAAGCCCTTGACCCAGGAAGGTGCTCTCAGCCTCAGCAGGTGCAGAAGCAAGGCCAGAACCTGCACTCCTGCTGCTAGCCACATACCAGCACCATCAGGTCACACTAGCCAGATAGTGTGACAGTCAGGACACACTCTTGCCTGATGTCCTGCTGGTAATGTGCTCTGATGGAAGACACCAAGACTCTAGACAATTTATATGACCTAATTCCCAAAACAGAACTAATAGATGAGTCTTTGCTCTATCACTACCACTTCAAGATTCCTTACTATAAAGGCTGTATGGTAGACGGCTCCATTCCACCCACGATGAGTCTCTGAGTGGAGTAACACAGAAGCAAGCCATGAAGAAGAGGCTCACCTGGGGTCCTTTTTCTAGGGGCCAGAGTCTGGGAACCCTCAATGTTCTCAACACAACAGCTGCAGAGTACAGTGGCCCTTCCCAATAAATTCTATCAGAGGAGACTCTCCATCCCTACAACTCTTTCTTGCCCATCTGCCCCAAGTTTCCCATCCTAGTCACTAAGTCCAAATCAGGCTCCACAATCCCTACAGTTGCCCATCATCCTCAAAATTTTCCACCTTATTCACTGAATCAGGGTGCTTTAATCAAACCGAGAGCTTGCCAACAGGGCAATTCAAAGGCTGGAGTTACAGTCAGTGGCCATATCTTAACTGCTGAGCTGTATCTCCCACCCCTCCTACACACTAGGAAGTAAAGAGTGGTGTGTTGGTAGGCTAACGATGAAGACATATCCCAAAATGCAAATACATCTATAATTTGTTATTTTCTAGTCTCCATTCCCCCAACACATTAACATCACCTGGCTTGTAATTTTTTTTTTTCCAAGACAGGGTTTCTCTGTGTAGTTTTGGTGCCTGTCCTGGATCTGGTCCTGTAGACCAGGCTGGCTCTGCATCCCGAGTGCTGGGATTAAAGGCCTGCGCCACCACCACCCGGCGTAAATTTGTTTTTAAAGATTTACTTTTATTCTTTATGTGTATGTCGGTATCTCATGGGTGTCTACGTGAAGGTGTGAGCATGTGGGTGGATGGGGTGCCCACAGATACTGGAAGAGGACATTGGATCCCTTGGAGCTGCAGTTATAGAAGTTTGGAAGCCCCTGCAATGTAGAGTTGAATTTCAAATTCTGATTCTCATGATAGAGCACTCTTAACCGCTCTATCTCTCCAGTCTGTGAATTTGTTTTTTGTTTGTTTGTTTTCTTTTTTTTTTTTTAAGACAGGGTTTCTCTGAGTAGCCCTGGCTGCCCTGGAACTCTGTAGACCAGGTTGGCCTTGAACTTGGAGACCTACCTGCCTCTGCCTCCCAGTGCTAGAATTAAAGGTGTGCGCCGCCGCCGCCGCCGCCGCCACCACCGCCGCCACCGCATGGCAAATTTGTTTTTAAGTAATATTAATAACTCTAATGGGATTGCAGAGATACATACACCCAGGTACAAACATATAAAATAATGAATAAAGCTTTAAAGCTTTTTAAATTAGATTTATTGTATGTGTGTGAGTGTTCTGCTCAAATGTATGTCTGTGCATCACAAGCATGGCTGGTGCCCTGAGAGGTCAGAAAACCATACTGGATCCCCTAGAACTGGAGTTATAGATGGTTGTGAGCAACCATGTGAGTGCTGGGAATTGAACCTGGGTCCTCTGCAAGAACACGTGATCTTAACCACTGATCCATCTCTCCAGCCCAATAAATAAATCTTTAAAAAATAGTAAGAAGATAAAGAATGAGAAAGGAAGACACCTGACACCAACCTAAGGCCTCCATACTCACAGCAAAAGAACAATGCATATACCACACACAAGCCCACACTTACACATAAATCAAATAAACAATAAAAATAAAAATTTGTCTCAGCCATGCAGTGGTGGCGCACACCTTTAATCCCAGCACTTGGAAGGCAGAGGCAAGTGATTCTCTGAGTTTGAGGTCAGCCTGGTCTACACAGTGAATTCCAAGACAGGCAAGGGTACACAGAGAAACCCTGTCTCAAAAAACAAAAACAAAAAATATTTGTCTCCATTACCCAACTAGGATTTATCCTCAGAATATAAGGTTGGTTCAACAAACAATATAATTAATGTAATATAATATACCACATTAACAGAAAAGAGCTGGGATATAACTCAGAATAGTGCCTGCCTAGTATGTATGAAACCCTCAATCCAAAAACCACCACCATCACATAAAATCACATGTGTCAACAAGCACCTGTGATGTCAGTGCTTGGGAGGTAAAGGCAGGAAGATCATACGTTCAAGGTCACCCTCAATTATACACCAAGTTCAAGACTATCCTGTGACTCTGTCTCAAAACAAAAATAAGATTAAGAAAAAAATTATGGGCGGTGACTAGTCTACAGAGCAAGTTCCAGGACAGCCAGGGCTACACAGTGAAACCCTGTCTCTAAAACCAACCAAACAAAATTAACTAAGTACAAATAATAAGTGACTGTGAAGTGAGATGTCCTAAATGGGCACCGTAAGAACACCCCACCCCATACTCAGAGAACATCAGGAAGAACAACTGGGAAGACTTTAAGAGCCAGAGGCTGAGGAAGACTGTGGTAAAACGGGTCTTTTGGACATGGCAGACTGCATAGGACCTGGACAAGATCAAGTTGGTCAACACTCCAGCACGGACAGGAAAGGGCCTCAGGAGGCCCCAGCACTAGTTGGGGAGATACTGACAGGTGATGGCTGCTGGGGTAAGAAGAGTTGGTTTTCTTTAGGGGTGTGACCCATGGTCAGCTGCCCGTGCTCCAGTGGATGCCCCACACATGAGCACAGAGGCATAGTTAACCTGACTTAGACGGTTACATAAAGAGGAGGAGGAGGACATGAAGTTGGGAGGATGATGTGGGAAAGTCTAAGAGAAGTTGGAGGGGGTGAGGGTAGATACCATCTAAATTCATTGTATGCATGTATGAAGTCACCAAAGGATAAACAAATAAAAATCACAGTGATCATCTCAACTAGTATAAAAAAATGTGTCAAAAATCAATACTCTCTTGATTAAAAACTAAACAGAAGGAAGCTTCAACACACACATAAAAGCTACATAGGAAAAATGCACAGCTGCCTGGCCTGGTGGCTCACATCTTTAATCCCAGCACTCAGGAAGTAGAAGCAGGCAGATCTGTGAGTTCAAGGCCAGCCTAGTCTACACAGTGAATTCCAGGACATACATAGTGAGACCCTGTCTCAAAGAAAAAAACAAAAAACAAAAAACGAACCAAACAAAAAACACGTCATACTCGGCAGGTGAATGGAACAAAGACTTGAACCTTTTCCTAAAATCAAAGGAAAGATATCCATTTCTGCCACTTTTATTTTATATCATATTGAAGGTGCTAGTCAAAACTGTTATGGAATATCATTTTAACTGTGTAAAGGTGTGTTACATTTGTTTCTGCTGCTTTTGTTAATGATGCAAAGACATGTTACATTTGTTTGATTAAATAAAATTAACCGGGGGTCAGGAGGCTGAGTTAGCAATTAGCTGACAGGAAGTGGTAGGGAAGAGCAAGGAGAAGGACAAAAAAAGTAAATAAATAAAGGAGAGGACACCAGGGGCCTGCCACACATCCACCCACAGAGTAAGAAGGAAAAAAGTCTCTGTGTACTTATTTGGGAGCTGGGTGGTGAACCCCCAAAAAGCAAAGAGTAAAAAAACCAACTACACAAAACCATTAGGCAAAATTCTTCTCCCCCATCTCATCTAGCCTTCTCCTTAGGCATCTGAATTCAAAAGGCAAAAGTAAAATTATCTCTATTCCACATGACATAACCATGCCATGCACCACCGCCCAGCTTACTTCTTTTTTAATGGGCTATTATTATATATGTACAAGATGTACATGGGGGGGGGGTGTATGTGCATGAAATGGCACCCATGTGGAGGTCTGAGAACAACTTTGTGGAGTCAATTATCTCACTTTAAGGTAGATTCTGGGATCAAACTCAGGTTACCAGATTTGTGGGGCAAATACTTTTATTCTCTGAGCCCTCTTCTCGCCCCTTCATTTCATTTATTTTAAGATTTGGGTTTTTTGTTTGTTTGTTTGTTTGTTTGTTTTTAAGCTGAGTATGGTGGCACATGCCTTTAATGCCAGATCTCAGGAGGCAGAGACAGGCAGATCCCTGAATTCAAGACCAGCCTGGCCTACAGAACGAATCCCAGGACAGCCAGGGATACACAGAGAAAGCCTGTATCAAAAAAAAAAAAACCAAAACAGTGTTAGGCAGTGGTGGTGCACGCCTTTAATCACAGCACTCGGGAGGCAGAGCCAGGCAGATCTCTGTGAGTTCGAGGCCAGCCTGGTCTACAGAGCGAGATCTAGGACAGGCACCAAAACTATACAGAGAAACCCTGTCTCGAAAAACAAAACAAACAAAACAAAACAAAAAAATTGTTTTTATTTTTAATTGTGAATATATAAGGGAAAGTACACATGAACCTGTGGAATCTAGAAGAGGGCACTGGATCCCCTGGAGCTGGAGTTATAGGCAGTTATGAGCCACTATGTGAGTGCTAGAACCGAACTCAGGTGCTCTGCAAGAACACAGGACAGGCAGAAAAATGGGAGAAAATATCTGCAAATCATTTATCTAACAAAGGATTAACTTCTAGAGTACATAAAGAACTTTTATAACCCAACAAGAGAACTCAACACAATTCAAAAACACAAAGAGGGCTGGAGAGTGATCTCAATAGTTAGGAGTGTATACTGTTGTTGCAAAGGATCTGAGCTGAGTTCCCAGGACTCACACTGGACACTTACAAACGCCTACAACTCCAACTCCAGCTTTTAGTCTCCTTGAGCCTCTGCACCCATGAGAACATACCCACATACCTACATGTAATCAGAAATAATATGGAGAGGCAGGTGGATCTCTGTGAGTTCAAGGCCAGCCTGGTCTACAGAACAAGATCCAGGAAAGGCTCCAAAGCTACACAGAGAAACCCTCTCTCAAAAAAAAAAAAAAAAAAAA
>CABHPQ010001439.1:51211-77671 GCA_902168405.1 Peromyscus aztecus | reverse complement strand
TAGTTGGCAGTCTGGGAACAGTTCTCCCTAGATACCAAACAATGGCTGTCTGTTGCTACACATGAATGACCTTCTTAAAGAATAAAATGTTATTGAAAAAATTGGCATGGCCATTCAACACTTAAGACACCATTGTGTACTATATTTAAGGAGTAGCAGCCCCAAGGCAGATTTTTAATTTTTATTATTTTATTTTATTTGTATGGATATTTTGCTCGTATGTGTATCTGTGTATCACTTGCATGCCTGGTGTGCACAGAGACCAGAAGAGGGCATCAGATTCCCTGGAACTGGTGTTATAGATGGCTGTGAGCTGCCACGTGGGTTCTGGGAATCGAACCCTGGTCCTTTTACAAGAGCAGTCAGTGCTTTTAACCAGTGAGCCATCTCTTCAGTCATGTGGTGTGTGCATATGAGGTGTGTGTGTGTGTGTGTGTGTGAATGTTCCTTCCTGAGGCTAGACTGCAAGCTTTCTTGCAGGTGTGACCTCCAGGGCAGGGGAAGGTGCACTCACATTGCCCGTGTCAAGCAAAAACTGATGTACCACCCGCAGCCTGAACAGGGTTTCTGGAATTCCTGCAGTTGCTAGCTAGGATGACTGAAGGTCAGCAAAGGCTCTTCTCTAAAACTTCCAACCTGCAAAGTCTTCAGGGAAGGACCAAGGAGGTCTGGAGAGCCCCTCTCACGTCAGTGGCTCAGTCCGCCGCTTCCATGTCTCTGCTCTCAGAGTCAGCCACCCAGGCATTATCCCTTCCATCAGCATATTTCCTCTTGGCACCGGAGGATCTAAAACAGACCCGGCACAGTCCCGGACTTCACCTTGTAAATCACCGAGAAATACGATGACCTTCTGCAGAAATGATGTTCTACTTTTCAAAGTTCATCCACTTCCGAACTAAATCAGGGGCGACAGTCCATGTTCGGCTGGGTTCTTCCAACCGCTTGACCCCAAGCCCCCTTAAATCCTTGGCTCACACTGGCAGTCCCCTTACGAACTGCCCAGCAGGTACAGAAGGTCCCACTTCCTGACTGTTCACGTTGGTCCATGTTCCACTTTTTAAAAAGCTTGGGGCTAGGTACTTGAAAATGATTGAGAATAATTACTAATGTTCCTATGTACTTCATACATCTGACAGAGTTTTGTACCCACTGCTTCCTCTTACCCCCTAGAAAAAGACCCTGAAAGTCACTGGATACCTTAAGGCCAGAGAAACTAAAGTGCTAAGGGAGTCCATGAAGGTCACCCACCATGGGCAAGGCTGTCTGCTTGGACTCGTACTGTGCTAATCTTGCCTAGAGGAGACAAGGGGCATCAGGAAAAATAATTCCAGCAATGACAATCATAATTGCTCTGCTCTCCTGAGCACTTACTGGGAGCCAGATGCCCAGCCCAGCTTTTCATCTACAACACTGCTTTTGACATTCTCAACCTTCTTCGAGTTCCTCCTTACTAAATCCGTGAATTTTCAGAACCTCTCTTTATGTTATAGAGAACCAGCCTGATTATTTTCCAGAACATTCCAGACGGCCAATGAGTTGCCTGCAGAGTTGGAAAACTTAGGTCAAAATCTGGGCATTGTCAAAGGATTGAGTGAGCAGCTGCAGGAACCCGTGGAAAAAAATCTTTAACCAAGTACAGAAGTCTCATAAAATGCTATGGACCCAGAAAATGATTTCATAAGTTATTTTGATGGCAAAAAATGTATGAAACAGAATTGACTAATTCATAAATAACTCCAGCATCTCATCTATTATTTCTCACATCATAACTTACAATGGGATAATTGTTTCTAATTCTGCTGAGTATTTTCTCATGCTTTTTCGGTACCCTTGGTAAATCTTATTAGTTGGGTAACTCCTAAGACATTTATAACTTTCTTCTGTGGTAATGAGAACGAGTAAATATTAATAGCTATTTGTTTTTAGTACAACGCAGCATTAATTTCACCACTGGGAATGCTTTTCTGTTGTTTGTTTGTATTTTCTTTTTTTAATTTCTCATCTCAGGGAAGAGGCTGAAACCCCACCCCCACCCCACAGGCTTACAGATCAAACAACAAGAAAGGAAGCTGTGTCCTGTATCTTATACAAATCTCAACTTACATTTTATTTACTATGTACATTACTACAAACCAATATGAACCATAACTCCATTTAGATAATAATAATCAAATTATCCAACCTGGGATAGCATGTTTTATAGATTTTGGTCTAAATTTAATACAAAAATGCACTACTCCTTGTTTGGAAGAGTTTATTAAGGGTTAGCAAAGAAAAAGCTTTTTCAATAGTCTATAACTCTCTAATGGCCTTTTTCAAATAAAATGGGAAAGAATTTGAAAAGAAACCTATATCAGCGAGCTGCAATTGTAACATTACAGTACAGGTCCATAAATCTTGACATGCTCAGAAGATTGCCTAAACCAGCAATACAATCTGTCCAAACCTCATTGTCTCCACGACCAGCCAGTCTCATTTTAAGAAATGTATGTGGTCTTCAACCTAATTTTATCACCTTCATTTGTAAACTAGTCAATCAATCAAAGCATCCTGGGAGTCTAAATAGAAAAAGGAGTGCATTTTCATGCATTCTGGGCGACACAGTCAAAAATTAATCTCCACTTGATCAGACATTTCTCGCCCTCATCTCAATAGACGGTCATTAGGGTCAGCAATGTATATTAAAAACAGAGTCACCACAAACAGTTCACCAGCTGGAGTTTGCAAGCTGCTTGGCCTTTCCTCAGAAACATTTCTCCTCTGTGTGAGCCTGAATATGTTCACTAGATTCATCTGGAAGGAAGCGGGCTGGAAATAAAGACTAAGAAAATGCCGGCAACCCTAGGAAACCCAGACTGCTTCCCAAGTGCCTAGACCAGGGACTCCCTCCGAGGGAGCCTGTGATAACTAGAAATTCTCTCTCCAATACACATTCAGAAGGATTTGGCCCAGGTGTGCCCCGTACATTGAGAGTGAGGGCAGGAGCTTGCCTGCAGCAGGACAGATAACCCCAGGGCACAGACAGTGTGCCAGGGCTCAGACTGGAGGCTTCATGACTGCTCAGAACCTCCCCCCCAACCCCTGCAGGCCAGGTCTTTGAAATGTCTGCACTTCAGGCACCGACCTCTGTTCTGGATGAGGTCTCAATGGAGGTAAAAATCCAGCCTTTTCCAGGCACTTCCTTTGAATATCTGAGTCCTTAGGAATATTTGTCAAAAGAAGGTCATTGCTTAACAGAAATTTCATTTTCTGGCCATTAACCTGGGCACCATCCTTGGCATCTCTCTTTGCCTCGCACCCATGTTCAAAGCAGCATGAAGCCTGCATGACTTTACCTTGAGGATTCAATCAGACCATGACCAGTTCTCAGCACCTGCACTGTCACCAAGCACTTTTGAGTGGGCAATGGTCACAGCAGGGGTTCTCAACCAGTGGGTCATGACCCCTTTGAAGATCAGGACCACTGATCTACAGTTTATCTTAAACTATGTAACATTTCTTAGAGCAGTAGTTCTTAACCTTCCTAAAGCTGGGACCCTTTAATACAGTGCCTCATGCTATGGGGACCTCCAACCATAAAGTTATTTTCATTGCTACTTCATAACTGTAATTTTGCTACTGTTTTGAATCATAATGTAAATATCTGTGTTTTCCGATGGTCTTAGGCAACTCCCGTGAAAGTGTCATTTAAGCCCCTCAAGGGGTTGTGACCCACAGGTTGAGAATCACTGTCTTAGATCTTCTAAAATAAAGCAAAACAAAATAGATAATTCTAATGTTCTACTCCAACCTCCAGATGCACTCATCTCATCCAGATGAATAACCATTGTCCTAATATGAGCTAAAGCTGAGAGAATGATAGTTGGAACCAAATCTTCCCCATAAGTACTCAGTCCATGAGCCTAACACCACGGACAGCATCGCCAGGGTACTTACCATCTTCTAATCCCTTATTGCACTTTCTTTTGGTACTTCGACAGGTCACAGGAAGTGCTAGAGCAAAGCACCGATGGAGCACTTGTGAGCACACGCTTATGTTCAACTCTTACCTACCCAGCTTGGGGTTGAGATGACCTCCCACAAGCCATTGAACTACCCGGTGCCATTCCTGACGCTCCAAAATGTCTTCTTTCTTCCCTGCTTTCCAGCCTTAAGCCAACTGAGAAGGAATCTGAATACTTGGCAGGAGTCCTTGAACACAAAAGCTACAAAAGGTCCCTACCTTAGGACATGAAGGGGACAGATGGCCTCCCAGTCCCCACAAACCCATGCCATGGCAGCTGCCCCCTTTGATCTGCATTTTACAAAAGGGGGGGTATATCTTTCTATACAGTTTTGGAGTTTTGCCTCATGCTCTTCTTACCTCTATTTCGCTCCTTTGTCCTGTTCGTTTATTAGTCGTCTTGATTTACAAAAGCTCGTTGTAAATTGAGCCATACATGATGTGAATATTTCATGCAGATTATTTTTGTCTATAGAATTTTTGTGATGAAAACTTCTTAATCTTGGGATCGAAGAGATGGCTCCGCCGGTAAGAGCATAGACTGCTCCTGTGAGGACTCAAAGCACCCACATAAAGTGGTTCACATCTTCCAGGAACTCCAGCTCGAGGGGATCCTATGCTCTCCTGCGGCCTCAGTGGGTACCCTCACTCCATGGGCACCTCCACATGTGCACATACCCACACACAAAGACACACATACATACACACATTTTTTTTTAATTTTTAAAAATTTCTTTATCTGTTTCTCAACCTTTTTTTAGGTTTGTGAACTTGGCTCCATTTGAAAAATCTCACCACAAAATCCCAGTACCTTCTCACTATTCTTTCTTCATTAGCAAAAAAAAAAAAAAAAGAAAGAAGAAAGAGAGAGGGAGGGAGAAAGGGAGAAAGGAAGGGAAGAAAAGAAGGAAGGAAGGAAGGAAGGAAGGAAGGAAGGAAGGAAGGTAGGAAGGAAGGAAGGAAAGAAAGAAGAAAGGAAGAAAAGAAGGAAGGAAAGAAGAAAAAAAGGAAGGAAGGAAGGAAGGAAGGAAGGAAGGAAGGAAGGAAGGAAGGAAGGAAGGAAGGAAGGAAGGAAGTCCTGTCTGGAAACAAGGCCATGGGTTCCACTGAGCATTTCAGCAGGTGTCGGCCTTTCCTTGTAGATGGTAGCATCAGGGATGTTTTTGCAGCCTGGGACAAGTTAAGAGAGTATGTAAATAACATGGCTTTTGAATGCCAGCTTCTGGGCTACACCATGGATCTGGCTGATGGAGGCTGGCCACGCTACTACACTACAGGAATGATTGATATTGCCAGTGTCAACTCCAGGAGTAAACACGATGAATGAAAACATTTCATTAGAAGCCTCAACTGTCCGGAAGGATTTCCCAGAACCAAACTCCAGAAATGCT
The DNA here is from genome assembly GCA_902168405.1 of Peromyscus aztecus. NCBI lineage: Eukaryota > Metazoa > Chordata > Mammalia > Rodentia > Cricetidae > Peromyscus > Peromyscus aztecus. The sequence goes on along the minus strand of CABHPQ010001439.1, from coordinate 72,277 downwards.
GATGCAGAAGATCCAGTTGTAGAGGAACATGAGTCAGAGTCTCCACTGTTCGTTTCTCAACAAAATAACACCTAGATCTTTGCATAGTCCTTTATTTCCAAAAAGATGAAGACAAGAAGGTCATTGGATACCTTGGGACTCAAGAGCATCATCTGCCAGGCATGGTACGCATCTGTAATCTCAGGTATTTGGGTGAGGCAGGAGAACAGAAAGCTGGGGGCCAGCTTGGGCAGCTTTGAACGCAATACCCATTGCCTTCCTGGTGGACCTCTGATAAGAGGGCTTCCTCTTTTCGTCCCTTCTTCCTTTCCTCTCACAAGAGGTCATTCTAGACAGAGAAAAGGATAAACACACACATATGTATATTTATATATTTAAATATATTTATAATATGTAAAATGTATATAGATATATTCATAATATTTTAAAATATATTTTTAAAATGCTGCTAGAACCATCAAGAATCATTCATGAATATTAGGAAGCAGATTTTCTTGACCCAAATGGAAGTTGTACAAGGTATTAGAGAAAGCCAGAGTGGGAAGGCCTAAGGAAGACTGTTTACCTTTCCTTCAGCCGAAAAGGTCACTTGTTTAACCCAGCACATTTCCACAGGAAAAGGACATTTCAGAAAAGGTCAGCTCAGCACAGCAGTGACTCAGGGAAGGGGAGAGCAATGGCCCCTTGGTGTCCCCCCAAACCTGCTCTGTGAATTCAACCTCACGGACTGAGCACTTCAGGAGGGACTCAGGTCTGTGCTGCACAGACAGAACTCTCCTTGGAATTATTCTCCAAGCAAAACAACCATCTCTGTAGCACTGCGTTGTATTAGATGGTAAGTAACCAGGAGGTGACCTGAAGCACAGCAGGAGATTGCACAGGCCCTGTGCAAACACACAGCATCTTATATGAGACTTGGGCATCTGAGAATCTACTACTACGATGAGAAGATTCCCAGGACCAATTGCCCTCAAGCATCAAAGGATGATTATGTTTATATCAGTCACAAAACTAAGGACTTTTGTCAATAACAAAAGCTGGACAGAAAAAGAAACATGCAAAAGTTTGATTTATATTAAAAAAAAAAATACCCAGCGACACAAAAATAACATGCGACGCCAACCCTTTTTTCAGCTAAGGAAACAGAATCCTTTGACCCATACACACCAGCCCCATTTTACAAATATTCCTAATCAATGGTATTAAGCTTAAAAATAAAAACATACTTCATCACATGTAGCCTAAAAAGTAATCCTATAATTAATAAGTGAAAAACAGAGAGAAAGATTGCTGGAGATTAAGATTAAGCCCTGCAGAAGCGAATGTTCTAACTGGAAATTGGTTTAATTAATAGCACATTTTACATAATGATTACAGTGTAATTGCGCTGACTAGCAGAGTGTCATTAAATATATCCGTGCTCCTTTACAACACCCTAAGGCTAAAAATAATGAGTTACATTGAAAATCACTGTGCAACAGGTTCATAAATAACATTTAAGCCTATACAAGGCGAATACTTATAAATAATAAATATTTGCCTTTTGTAATTGAAGGAAAAATGACAGCCTTCTTCTGCTACCACCTCATAGATTGCCATGTTATAATGCTGGAAAGATTTTTTCCCCCTTGCTTTCTCTAGAAGGTCTTGAATAATTTATTCAAATGCTAATATTCCACGTAGTCTGACTTTGAGGAACAAATATTCCTACATAAAGAATAAATGCCAAGATGCTTATTACCTCTCGCACTTCGCTTTCCACCCCGCATCCCCCAAAACCTCTGCCGTCCATTACACCTGTCACATGAAGTTAGTGGCCAAATTTTCTTGCAAGGAGGCGGCATTTTTCTTTAGCTAAAAATTACCCCTTCTCCCAAAATGTTCATCATGTTCAGGGCACTGTGGGATGGCAGCTGGTCCGTGGTCTCTTCAGAAGGAAGAGAAAGGAGACTGGAAGCTGAGTAGCAGACCGTTCTTCTTGTTCTCCTGGATATCTGATACCCTAGGTGGGACAGTTTATGCTTGCAGAGACTCAGGCCTGCAGATGGCCAGTGTCATAGCCCCCATCTTCCTCTCCTCTGCACCAAAATGGAGTCTCATTCCTCTGAGAGGGCAGAAAGCCCTGGGCAAGGAAGGTTCTAATGCGGACTTCCAGAGTTTCCCCAAGGAAGAAGCCATGACCTTCTGTCTGAGGACGGTGAGAGAGCAGGCAAAACTAAACTAGAACACAAGAGGGGACAGAGGTGGCCTCCACTGTCTAGGAAGAAATGCAGGAGAAAGCCCTTCTGGTGGGTGACGAGCTAGCCGGGCACCTTAGCCTCGAAAGCCTAACAGCACCCTTCATACTTGGGATGGCAGCTCTTGCTTGAGGCCAGGAGGCAGAGTGGTTAGAGAAGAAAGGGCCTCAGCATCAGCCAGACCTCAGCTTCAGAACTGAGTCTGCCAGTGTTAGCTCTGCGATGCTGGGTGAGTGTGGAAACGACACTGCTTTTGAATCCCAGCTTGTGAGCTAAAGGAGCCTCAGTTTCTTAATCTGTGAAATAGGACAACAGTCTCTATTTCCTAGAATTGTTAGGAGAATTAAATGAAAAAAAAAAACGCCAACCACTGAACCCTAAGGCACTGTTTGTCAGGCCCTGGGCCTCTGACTGTAGAAGGGACATGCTCCCTCTGGCCTCAGAGTCCTAGCAGGGGCCTTTGTCTGCTCCTATCTTCTTGCCTGCATAAGGAGTGCTTCTGATTTTAGCTCAAACAAGCCTTCCTCGGGGATGTCTCGTGGCAAGTCCTCACACCAGGTCAGGTTCTCCCTCACGGCACCCTGGCCCATGCTTTCCCGGGCTTCTCCTTACCTGTGGTTACAGTTTGTAATGATCGGGTGGACCGTTCCTTTTGGTAAACTGTACCTGCCAATGCAGGCAGCAACCGTAACTGTCTTACCCGGGACTCAGGACCTGGTCCTCAGTGAGCAAGGGTGGAAAAAAGGAAAGAAGGGAAGAAGAGAGACGGTACAGAGGGGAGGAGACGGCAGGCAGGGAAGAGGGGAGGAAAGAGGAGATAGAAGCGGGGTCATTGCATCATCAAACACCAAAACAGCAGAACACACAACACTTCTCAGTAACAGGACATGACTCTCCGCAAACCATGGCAGCCTAAGCCAGGGTTTCTCAACCTGTGGGTCGTGACCCCCCTCTGGAGGTCACGTATCACATAGCCTGCATATCAGATCTTGTCATTTCCATCCATAACAGTAGCAAAATTACAGTCATGAACTAGCAATGAAATAATTTCATGGTGTTTGTGTGTGTGTGGGGGGTCACCACAACATGAGGAACTGTGTGAAAGGGTCACAGCGTCAGGGAGGTTGAAGCCCACTGTCGTAAGCCATAATTTATTATCCTATCATACACACAAATGGGACTGTTTGGACTTCATCCCAGAGCAGTGCCTGAGCAAAGGGGGCCAGGGGAGGCTGTATTGACTCCTTCGGGGGTCCTCTGGGGCTTTGGGACCAGGCAGTATTCGTGATTTGCTCCTCCCTGGTGGACAGCAGAAGAAAGGGCGGGACTCCAGCGAGGCCCTAGCAGGATGGCCACGGGAGCAGGTGGGAGAGCACGGATCAGCTTTTTCCTCTCAGCGGCGGCGGCGAGGCCATTAGGAGAGCGAATTTACTGTTTGGTTTACCTGTTCTCCATTCCTCATCGAGGTGCAGTCCCAAATTGCTAAACCTCCATTCAACAGTTAAATTAAACATAACTAACTTTGTTGATATTATTTCACAGCCGAATAACTTGATGTTCGTACTCCGAGCGTGTTCAATAAGTACAGAGCTCAGACACATTTTTAAGTCTCAGCTTGTGATGGATTCTGCTGAGGTAAACCTGTGCTTCACAGGCTTCTGCTCAGCTGAGACGGGGTGTGCTGTAAAAATAAGCTTGAAAGCTGTAATTTTGATGGGCCCCTCACAGCCAGGGGGCATCCCTCTTTCCCTTCTTCCTCCTCCTCCAACCACCCTCACCAAGCACTCAAGCCGAGAAACGAGAAGATAAGCCTGCGTCTGTGAGGCACGGTGGTTGGTAGCTAAGGTGGAAAGCATGCCGCTCTCTCACCCTCTGCTACACTTCCGGTGTGTACTCTCCCTCCTCTAACTTGGTAGGAAGTGACGAGAAAATGTTTGAGTTGAACAATCACACTGCATGTGGATCCATCAAGCCCATGTCGAGCAGGCTGTGTACAAGTCCCGTGCTAAATGCTATGGACGTGGCGGTGAAAACTGTGTTAGTCTGAGAGGCAATGAAGGAGCAATCACAATCCGATGAAGTGCTCCGTCTACAACAGAGGCATTTGCAAGGGGTTTTGAGCTCGGCACACTATCAATGTGAATGAAGCAGTTGGGAGAGAAGGGTGGGCAAGGTCTCCCAAAAGCCAGCAAGAGCCACTGAGCCAGCCACACTGCTGAGGACTTGTATTTTTCAGGTCCTCCCAGCTCTGTGGAGTAGCTGCCCTCACCTCGATCTTATAAGCCAGAAAGCCAAGGCCAAAGAATTCCCGTTAGTTCACAAAATGCCGAGGCAGAGCCTGAAGTCCAGGGCCTCAGCCTCCAACAGGAAGCCCGCTTTCCCTGCCTCCGGCCAGCCACCTTTACACACCTGCTTTACAGGTTGAGGGAGAGCATTTCAGCCACGCTTCCAACTATCCTACAGGGGCTGGGGAGATGGCTCAGCAGTTACCAGAATGTATTACTCTCGCAGAGGATCCATGTTTGGTTCCCAGCACCCACATGAGGCAGCTCACAACCGCCTTTAATGCCAGCTCCAGGGGAATCTTATACCTCTGGCCTCTACAGGCAGCAGCATTCATGTGCATGCATGCACATACACGTGCACAAACACACACACACAATTTAAAGTAATAAAAATAGTTCAGGGAGATGACTTCGTGCGTAAGGTGTCGTCTGCTGTTCAATCCACCAGAGCTATTATAGAGTGGAAGGAGACACCCACTCCCAAAAGTGGTTCTCTGACCTCCACACATGTGCCATGGTGTGTGTGTATGTATATTCCCCTCAAATAAATAAATAAATGTAAATAGCAATAATATCAAATCTTAAAAAAATATCCTACAGTTAATACAGAGACTTACAATTGACCAAGGTGGAGTTCTCAGTCACAAATGGGACATCTGTATCCCACATCATCCCCACAAGGCTTGGGAGCATCATAGAAGAGTGAATGGGAAGATTGTAAGAGCCAGGGGTTGAGGAAGGCTGGAGCAGAACAATGACTTCCGGACACGACAGGACCACGGCCCTCAGGAGCTCCCTGCAGCTGTGATGACTTGCACAAGACTGGCATACGATCAAGTCAGTCAGCGTTCTGGCACAGACTGGAGGGTGGGCACACGAGCCTCCATCTCCAGCTGAGGAGCAGTTGACAACTGACGGCTGCTAAGGGCGCAGCATCAGTTTTCTTTAGGTTTGTGGTCCCTGGTAGGTTAACCACGCTGCAGTGGACGGCTCCATACCCATGCACACATGGGCAGCACTAATTGGACTCAATGGGTTACATATATATATATATATATATATATATATATATATATATAAGATTAAAAGAGAACCTGGAATTGGGATCCAGGAGGAGGCTGGAAAGGAGGGGGAGGTGAACATGATCAAAATATACTATATGTATATGTGAAGCTCTCAAGGAATTAATTTAAAATATTGCATTGGGGTAGTTCAGTGGCTCTTGTGAGCAAAGGTGCTTGCCACCAAACCTGACAATCCAGGTAAAATCTCTGAAATCCACACACAAAACAAATAAATTAAAAAAAATTTTTCGTTGTATTAAAGCTTTCCCTAAAATATCCTAGGAAACATTAATTACGTGTTACTAAAAAAATTATGTGAACTAGCTTAAGAGAAAAAACAGGAGACGCAGTCGTAAACATAAATGGAGGTATGTATCTCAAAATAGTAGGTCAGCTGGGTCTCCCCAGGGCTTGCGACTGAATCCTGGAAAGCAGCGTTCTTGGAGAAAACCCTGCCTCTCTACATCTCCCCCTTCTCTGACTGTATTCTTTCAGGTGCGTCCACTCCTCTTCTCAGGCCACCTTTGTCACTACTTCCTGAAAAAGCAGGGAAGGCCAACGGCTCTTTATACTCAGTCCCGGAGAACCCTCCACATCCCCAGGCAGATCCCTGAGGATGCAATCTGGCTGCATCTCCAGTGTGAACTGGCCCTGCTGGCCTCATCCTAACTAACACAGCACAGACAGGAGGCAGGTATAAAACAGAAACCACCCAGGCCAGGTGACCAAGGTCAATGTGGGCATTGATAGTTCATAGTCAGTGGACTTGACACAGTATGTGTCTTAGTTTGCATTCCAATGCTGTGATAAACACCATGACCAAAAGCAATCTGGGGAGGAAAGGGTGTATTTCATCTTGGCTCATCGTCCATCATGAAGGGAAGTCAGAGAAGAAACTCAAGGCAGGACCTGAAGCAGAACTGCTTACTGGCTTGCTCTCTGCAGTCTGCTCAGCCTGCTTGTTTATAGCACCCAGGACCACCCACCCAGGGGTGACACCATCCACAGTGGGCTGGGTCCCTTCCACGTCAATCACTGACCAGAAAAATGCCCCACAGACTCGCATTGTCTCAGGTGAGGTTCACACTTTCCAAATGACTTCAGCTCGTGTCAAGTTGACAACAAAACAAAACAGTTTTTCTTTCCTCTACAATGTCTCTCAAGGAAAGCTTACTTTAAAAGTACTGTGTCCTTTCTCTGAACCTATGCTAGACAGAGCAGTCTAAAACACGGTCCTTCTCAACTGCTGCTGCTGTCTCCTTACCCACCGACCACCGCGGGGCCTGCTGAGCTTTTGCAGTACGGGGTGACGTCAGTATACCCCACTGTCCTCACACATAGAAGGCAGTCTGCAAATGTTTGTGGACGTAAACTCACATTGCTCACTCACAAAGGTAACACCAGCAACAAGGCCTTGCCTGTCCTAGAATGAGTCACAGGGTACAGCCCTTGGACACGGGTGGTATCCTTTTGCTTATCACTCCCTTCTCCTCAGACAGTGAACCCCTTCCCGGGCTGCCACACCTACCACTGAGAGATGCTCCAGCGGCTAGAGGATTCTCCTTCCCATAATCCTTCAGTCCTGGCCTGGTGAGCTTGAACAGGCTCTATACTTCAGCAATGTTTTGTAGCCTTTGGGGAACCTATCCTTGCATTGCTCTGACAGCCGACGAAGCCTTTTGAAGGCTAAATGCCTCTTGTCAGGATTAACCTTTGGACTGGACACCAAAAATAATTTTACATTCAGTCTAGGAGTCTGATCAGCTTGAGAAGAAAGGTGGGTGGGCGTGGCTTATTCCAGTATCTTCAGTCCCAAGATTAGAGAAGCTCACCAGACCTGGAAGATGTGTCTGGCACTGAGGTGAGCCTTGGCATTTTAACCCTTTCTCTTCTTTCTCCTCTGTCTCCACGAAGCCATTTTAAGTGTACGGACTGAATATTAGCTGACTGACTAATCCCCCGAGGACATGTGCCGTTAGTTCATGGGGCCTCTTCATCTCACTTCATCTCACTGGACATCATTCATTCTGTAAGACGGTTGGACTTCATGATGTACTTTGCAAAGCCTTGGTGAATCTGGGAACTCAACATCCTCACGGTGGCTCGTTCTGAGCCCTGTCACACAGAAAACCATGATGTCCCTTAGTCATACCTGAGTGTTCTCATCACAAGGAGCAAGCTGAGTCCCACTGGCACTGGGCATCGATGCCACCACAGAGCCAGAAGAGCTTATGGATCCCGAAGCCCAGAGTGAGCCTGACCCTCTGCATCTGTGACAAAGCAGAAAAGCAGCCCTTCTCTACCAACACTCTGAGCAGGTCACTTGGAACTCTGAGGCCTTAACGATGCCACACACTATCCCTTCTGGGAGCACTCTGGTGTGCCCTGTACCTGGTCTAGCCCTGAGCATCCAGAAGAGCCAGGGGTTAGCCATCTCTGTCACACACACAGTGCTAATCCACACCTGCACACCCACATGAGACAGAACAAAGACCCACAGCGCTCCACCCACCCCAGGTAAGCCTCGGTCACTGCCACTCACTCCTCTGCCCCTAGTGAGCCCGAGGCACTGACACACACAAGGACAGGGATGCAACATAGACGGCAGAGGGCCAGGGTTAGAGAGATCTCTGCCCCGTTTGTTCTCTGACGGGGCGGCGATCTGATTTCCAGCCTCACATCTCTATTTCAGAGCACATATGCCAGGGATAGGGGTTCTTCCCCACCTCAGCCTAACCATGACTAAACAGGCTGATGAATGCCATGCATCCCGTCATCCCGCGCGCATATTTTTAGATATAATTCACGTTTGATCTGTGCCCTTGTGCAGCGGCGAATGAAAACAGTTAAGGTTTCTTCCACTGTCTGCCTTCCAATGTATTAAACAGCTCTGCTGTCAATAGATTATATTCTTGTACAATGATAATAGCCCCCAAAACTAAGAGGCCTTGTCAGGAATTGCAGTTGTCACAGTGTGATGGGAATGATTCTACTTGGGGTTCGTCTGCCGCACAATCATCTCATAATCTGGATATACATCACAGCCTGACATGTAAATTTCCTGGTACTCTGCTTTCATTTCCAGAGGCAGCAATCAAATGAAAACCACTCAACCTCACCCAAATGTATAAATAATTTTCATTCAAACATATTAACAGTCAAAATATGAGAATTTATCACAGAGTGCTAGGCCTTTTAAGAAGCAATAAAGACTTTACTTTTTAAGCATATTTCTCCTTAGAAAAGTAATATGAATGGTAACTCGCAATTTAAAAAAAAAAAATCGCATTTGAAAGTCCATGCAGAAACCACCTAATCTGCCAACCTCAGGATGGAAGTGTTTTGCCACAGATTTGATGCTTGGAGGAAAAGAGCTGAGAGAAATATTGGGTGAGAGAATTGCATGTGGATTAATAATCACCTACATGAAATGCCAGTATGTAAAAATGTGAATTTATTTCCTCTTCACTGACCAAACCTGCTATGCATCCAGAGCAGAGCACTCCTTAAATGTAAATCCCGAATCCAGCAACACTTCGGAGAACGGGACAAATGAGGCTTTTCTCCCTAATAAGCACTAGCCTTTGATTGACAGCAACCACCTCCAAAGGGAGGCCCAAAGGACTACGGCCGAGGACTTGGTAAAACTGCCTGGGAAATGGAGAGATTGTTCACAACTGTAGGAAAAAGGGCTTGCCTCTGGAGCTCCACACTGGAGTCCAGTGAGCAGGAGCTGGTTTGCTCTGTGGCCTGGTTCAAGGTGAGTGTGGGGATGGCCTTGAGACCTGTTCATGAGAGCGAAGAGCTGTTCATCACTGGAGTTGAGGAACCCACCGCCCACCATAGACGCAGACTTTCTCTGAGCCTGACCAGACGGAGGCGCTAAAGTCAGGAGTGCACTGTGCTGACCAGATGGAGGCGCTAAAGTCAGGACTGCACTGTGCTGACCAGACGGAGGCGCTAAAGTCAGGACGGCACGTGCTGACCAGAGTGTATCCGAGAGAGGATGTAACCGGCTGGCACAATGGATGCCACGTGTGCCTTCAACATTTGCTAAAAGACTGCATCTTGTCTCCGACTAAAAGGCTGTCATGGAGGTTGCTATCCTATCTGTGGGGATGGTTGAGAAGCAGAGTGGTTAGGAAGTAAAGGTTGAGCAGACGGGTTGGAGGTGAAAAAAGGCAGTCCACTTTCTCATCAAAGCCAGCGTCTAAAGTTTTTTCTTCCTCACTTTAAAATTTTATGTCCCTTCCCCCACCCCCATTATCCCCATCATGTGCAAAATCTGCTAGGATGACAGTTTTTCCTATTTCTCCAGAAAGGATGTCTGCAGAAGTGGAGGCACCATAACCCGGGGTACAGCAAGCTCAGCCATTTGAAATAAAACTTTGCAGTACTAATGTTTTTGTAACTGCTTTCATATTGTAATGATATTTTTCCAAGCACTGGTTTTATTTGATCTTAAATACCTTTTTGGGAAAGTCCAGTGAGCTGACTCTAATAAAATCATGCTATTGAAAAAAGGTTTAAGTAGAATGTTCAGAATAAATTACAAAATTGCATGCAAGAATACCAGCTAGTGCTGCAATAAAAAGCTGAAATGAGTATTCTTGCAATATATTTTAAAGAAGTAGTATACTTTTTCTGTCCATTTTTTTTTTCATTTAATGTTTTCTAACAGGATGCCTCCATGTTGAGAGAGGAGGGGGCCTCATAGCAAATGAACAAACTGCAGGAAAAATCACATCTAAGAGGAGAAAAAATCCTGATCTGGGGAGGGGGGGGGAGAACAGAATATATTTCATTTCACTTTCAGTAACTGTTGGGAGATAATAGGAAATGTAATTTCCTTTCATTTGCTGTGCCAAAATACTTAAATTACATCATACTTACCCTGTCATGGCTCTCCCCACCATATTCTGGATCCTTTAATGGATTTCTCTACCCTTATATATGCCTAAGGAGCTGCACGAGTATTATCAATACAGAGCCTGCAGGTTTGTGTGGGAGACAGCTGGCTGGTCTGGGTGGTGGGCCTGGGCAACCGTGTGTCTGGCTTTGTATGATGAAGCAGAGGAAGGCTCCCATGAGGGGTGGTGAGGGTGTTCTCTGAATATTCTCAAACTCCTGGGCCCCAAAACCCCAGCTTAGTGTTCACCCTTTAGGCCTCCCTCCCCATTAGACAGTCTCACAGAAATTGGGTGCAGAAAGAGTTAGAGGGGGCAAGTGGACAGTCTTCCAGTGGTACCGTGATACCTCCACTTGAGAGTCTGTGTGTTAGCCATGAATCAAGCACAGAGCTTCAGAGTCGATAAGAGATAATGTTTATGTAGATCAAATTAATTTACAAATCCCAGCTCACTTCTCTTACCTTGATGTCGGACAGAAGCAAGAATCCTAAGCAGAGACATCTGGACCAAGAAAAGGTGGCTATGGAGTAACAAGGAAGAGCTAGGAGAGAGTAGTCACCTGGTAGCTGTCCAGTAGTCCTTCTCCTTGTCCACCTCCTTCCTGATTGAACTTGATCTTGTCCAACAGTTTCTTCTACACACAGCCATGCATCTCAGGAGAAACTGGCCCCTCCGCTTTTTTCTTGTGCATGTGTGTGTATGTGCACATGCTCATATGTGTGCATATCTGCATTCGGGTGAATGTGTGCATGTACATGTGGTGACTAGAGGTCAATGTTGGGGTCTTCCTCAATCACTCTCCACCTTATTTTTTTAAGATAGAATTTCTCACTGAACCTGTAGTTCACCGACTGACTAGGCGGGCTGACCAGTAAATCCAAGGATCTACCTGTCTCTACCTACCCAAAACTGGGTTTACAGACACATGCCACCATGCTCAGATTTTAATGTGGGTTTTGGGGATTGAAACTCGGGTCCTCTTGTTTGTGTAGGAAGTAAATTACCAACTGAATCCCCTCCCCAGCCTCTAAGCTATTCACATATAAGGGTGACGCATAGTCAGTTCTTGATGACAACAAATACCATAGATTGTGTGACTTCAACAACTTAAACATTTTTTTTTTTTTACAGTTCCAGAGCTGGGGAGGCCCAAATCAAGTTTGGTTAGGGTTAGTTAGTATCTGCTGGGAGCTCTATTCCTGGCTTACACCCACCTTCTTTCTGCATGCTCACATACCTTTTCTGGGAGGGAGAGGAGAGAAGAAGAAAGGGAGGGAGGGAGGGAGGGAGGGAGGGAAGGAGAAAGAGAAAAAGAGAGAGAGAGTTCTTATTTTTATAAGGCCACCAATCCTAATGGGTTACAGCTCCACTTTCATTATTTCATTTAGTTTTAATTATTTTTGATGTTTAATCTCACCTGCCAACTAGATGAGATCTAAATCACCTGGGGGAATAAACCTCCGGGTATTCCTATGAGTGATTATCTTGATTGGGTTAACTGAGATAGGAAGACCTGCCCGATGTAGGTGGCAGTCATCTCTGGGATTGGAACATGGACTGTATAAAGAGTAGACAGTAAGCTGAGCACAGGCTGGCACAATGTGACCACCTATCTCCAGCCCTCACACTGAGTGAAGCTCCCGAGAATTATCCCATGACGCACTTTGCCTTGAACTGGGAGCCCAAAGAAGCCCTTTATCCCTTGAGTTGTTTATCAAGATATTTACCAGCACAACAGGAAAAGCAGCTAAGACTAAGGCCTACCACTAAATACAATCACACCGGGGCTAACGCAGATTCTGGAGGACACAGTCAAGTTCACAGCAGGCAGGTCAAGCCGATCAGGGGCATCCTATTGCCTTTGCCGCTTTTGTGGTTTAAGCAAGGACTGTCCCCCCATAGGCTCATGTATTTGAACACTCAGTCTCCTGTTGGTGGTACTGTTAGGGATAGTTAAGGAACCTCTAGGAAGTGGAGTCTTGCATCACTGAGGGTGGCTTTGAGGTTGTATAGCTTAGCTCCACTACATGCTTCCTCTCTGTGATCCCTGTGTGCATATCAACTGGTCTCACGCTCCTGCTGCCATGCCTTACTCCCTGTGATGATGAATTCCTCTATAACTATAAGCCAAAATAAGCCCTTTTCTCCTCTAAGTTGCTTTTTGGGCATTCTGTCAAAGCAAGAGAAAAGTAACTAACACAGCTACTACTGAGTCTGGGAAAAGGCTTGGGATTTTGACCTGTGATTTGCTGGGCCCCTGGAAAGAAGAGTATTCTTGCCAACCAAAGACACATTGTCTGATTGTAACCCTGAAGGTACGGTGGATATCCACCTACCAGCCAAAGCACGAAAACAGCATCAAAGCAGCAGGAAACAACGCTAATGAGTAAATTCTATGGGGGCTCCAAGCAATATGACTTCATCATTTTGGAGGTAAAGAGCTGGAAATCAAGATGTCAGCAAAGCCACATATGTGTTTCTCATTTGTTTGTTTGTTTGGGGGTTTGATAGAGAAAGACAGACAGCTAGATAGAGATAAAGATACACAGAGATAGAATTTTAAGTTTGAAGCAGCATTCTTTCAGGACCTGGTGCTTGCCTGAAATCCCTCCCCTTGCTTGGCTGTGAAATGTATCATTGCAGTAATGCAGCCATCTTTTCCTTTTCATCTCACACTCTCTGCCCTCCACACATGCCAGTCTTTGTGCCCACGTTTCTCTTTTGTATAAGGACACTGTGCATGTTGCTCCTATAACGACTTTAACTCATTACCTCTGTAAAAGTTCTATTTCCAGCTGGTGAAATGGCTCAGCAGGGAAAGGGGCTTCCCAGCAAGCCCTGACAACCTCAGTTCACTCTCTGAGACCCATATGTTGGAAGAAGAGAATTGACTCCCCCCGCCCAGTTGTCCTTTAAACTCCACGTATACGCTGTGTACACACATGCATACATTCACACACACACACAAAATAATTAAGTGTAATAAATATTATATGCCCAAATAAATTTACATTCTGAGATACTGGGAATTAGAATTGAACAACCCATAAAACTACCCAAATTTAAGCAGGTAGCAAAGTTACATTGATCTTAGGATCTGATATCATTGCTGAGCCTCTGAATTAGCCAACCTGAAACTTATCCTGACTCAGGACTTGCTGCTACACCTATCATGTGAGAACATCTTTCTGTAATATTCAGGTCTTTGTATTGCGGTTTCTGTTGCTTGTAGCTAAATGCATCTTTATTAATGCAACAGATACCAAGGGAAGGGAATAACCCCCAAATTCACTGCTTAATAACTATTCACTTTGTAGGGAACACCTATGCTCTGTGAGAATATTTTTATCTCTAAATGGAGTCATATGTCATGTCAGTTATTAGGTAAGACAGTGTGTGTAGGGCATCATATAGTAAAGGCCTCAATCTATCACTGTTCTGCTTCTTTGAAAAACTACTCTGGTGTCTTTGGAAGAGTAAAAATAATATCATATAATGTAGTTGTAAAGGGGGCTAGTGAGAACCAATCGTTCTTGATGGATATATATTCTATTTCAAAATAAATCATTATGCCTGTGTCCTCTGCTTGGGCAATTCTGCACTTCTTTGGGCCTCTTTGAGGCCTCTCTGAAAGGCAGCATTTGTGGGGAGCAGTTGGGAGAGAGGTTGAAAGCCCGGGTGTGGTGATATTGTGTTCCCCAATATATCGTGCACCCTAATAAATTTATCTGGGGTCAGAGAACAGAACAGCCACTAGACAGATATAGAGGCCAGAAAATGTTGGTACACACGCCTTTAATCCTAGCATTCCAGAGGCAGAGATCCGCCTGGATCTCTGTGAGTTCAAGGCCACACTGGAAACAGCCAGGGGTGGTAAAAAGAGCCTTTAATCCCAGGAAGTGATGGCAGAAAGCAGAAAGGTATTTAAGGCGTGAGGACCAGGAACTAGAGCTGGTTAAGCTTTTAGGCTTTTGAGCAGCACAGTTCAGCTGAGAGGCATCCAGTCTGAGGAAACAGGATCAGCTAAGATATCGGCAAGGTGAGGTGGCTGTGGCTTGTTCTGTCTCTCTGACCTTCCAGCATTCACCCCAATATCTGGCTCCAAGTTTATTTATATTAATAAGAACTTTTAAGATTCATGCTACACCCGGGCTTTGGATTCGAGTCAGGTACCTCCCTTTTCTATGTGTGCCATGGACAAACTATTGAACCTCTCTGTACCTTGATTTCTTTACTCTGAAATGGGCTGTGATGGTGGTGATAATGGTGACTGAAGAGGAGTCCAAAGACACAGGTGGATTAGCAAGTGTTTGCTGTGTAAGAAGGCACATTAGGCATACACTCTCTCTGCCTTTCTGTAAACTCCAGGGTTGTCTGCAGCCATCTTGGACACCACAGCATGGCTTCTCAAACCTCAGCGCACACAGGACTTGTGATGCTTACTGGAAATACAGATTCCACAGACAACCCCCACCCCCGCCGCCATCAGGGGTCCCATCAAAGAGTTCTGAGACGCAAGCTGAGCTGTCACCCTAGGTGTTCCTGACACAGATGCCCTTCTCTCTGCTTCCAAAATTCTGTTGTCACCGAATGGCAGTCAGGAGACTTGGAAGTGAGTGCTATGTACCCTCTTGAAGGTACATGTTTTCTCATTCTATCAATTACTATGGAAGCTTCTGGAAAGCAGAGATGACATCACCTCTCTCTCTTTCCCCCCTCCATACATCCAGCATAGTACTTTGCTCACAGCAGTTCAAGGGCATTAATGCAGTTGATGGAAATAACCTTCTGTTGGCATAGAAACCTCCACAGCTGAGTCAGAGAGAGAAAAGAGATGGGTGTCCATGCTCAAGGGCCCTGGGGCTCCACTCCCTGTACAATGACTCTGAGGGATTCTGCAGGGGCAGCTGCCCTGAGCCAATGCTGGCACCCAACTCTGACTCAGTAAGCCCCTTTAAAAGTGGAACCCTGGGAGTCCATGCTGGCTTCTGCCACTCTGGGACACAGTTCCCCGAGCCCAGACCTCGAGCTGAAGAATAGAGGGGGAAAATACCAAAGGAGACACTGAATGTGGACTTTTTCTTCCTGGGTTGCACAACTCCTTTAGGGCAACTCTGACATCTCCACGATGGCTCTGTAAATCCATTCGTGGTAAACAACATGCGCTACAAGGCAGGATACCAACATGAAGTAGTTGCTTTTCATGAACTACCTAACTACATTCTCAAAATTCACTTACCTTGTGTTTGCTGATCACCCTACTATGTGCCAAGACAGAAAATAAAAAACACCATAGCTAATTGGATACACTTATCAATATACGCACGGCTACATGGTTCCTAGTCAGACTGGTGAGCTGGGAGGAAGCCTGCACTAGCATGATCAGACACATAATGAATGTAATGAACACTTAACACACAAGCCCTTGTTGTTTTATTAACGCTATTCGTGGTGGTTTTTCTCTAAATACCCAATTGAATGTTTCTTCATTTTTCTTATTTATGGTGTACAATACCAAGGTGGGGTTATTGTGATTTCAAAAAACTAAGTTGTTCAACTTTAAAGTTTCTGCATTTCACCCTGGGCTGTCACAAATGAAAACCACACGTCTCTGACAGCGCCACCTAGTGGCTACCAGCGAGTGTGACAGTGAAGATGGTCCTTTTCTGCAGTCACCTCCTGTGACTGTGTGGACCGTGGGGACTCACGGACACTGCTCCAAGTAGAAGGCGTGATTATGATACATTTCAAACTCTCCACAGCATGGCCGACCAATAACCGGCTTCATTTCTGTCCCCTCTCTAGGCTTTCAAACTCACTTCTTTCATGATAGAATTTTCAAGTTTGTTGTGGAGCTAGGATATTTTGTTCCCACAGAAACACAATATAAGAATACAATCAGATCTCTAATGCACATACACACAAAATATAAGATTTTAGAAACACCACTAATGGTTTAAAATCATCAAGCAAAGATTTCTTTAATCCCAGAACTCGGGAGGCAGAGGCAGGTGGATCTCTGTAAGTTTGAGGCCAGCCTGGTCTACAAAGCAAGTTCCAGGACAGCCAGGGCTACACAGAGAAACCCTGTCTTAAAAAAAAACAAAAAACAAAAAACAAGTAAAATGTTCTTTGCTGTCTTCCATGAGCTATGGTGGCTGAGTGATGTTTAAAGCAGTGCACTATAGCACAGTACCTCGTGAACACACTCATTCATTCCAAGAGTACTTATTGAGCACATACTATATAATCAGGCACTATTCCAGGGGACACAGAGATGAATAGGATACAGCGCATGCCTCTGGAGCCTTTGATGAAATGGAAGAGAGATAATAAATAAACATGTACTAGCAAGTGGTATAAAAATAAGGAAGTGGGTCAAAAGAAATTAACAGTACCAACAGTGCAGCTGATACAAGAAAGTCCAAAACGCCTCACCAGCAGGAGCTGTTTCCAAGCAGAGAAGAGTGAGGAAAGAGCTGTGCACAGGACAGTGTTGAGAGGGTAATGTGTTCCAGCATTTACAGAGTGGCCAAAAGGACTACGTGTCTAAGAGCAGTGAGATAGGGGGAGAGTAGCCGGTTTGGAACAGATCCTGGATCATCTTGTCGGTCATGGTAAATGCTTCTGATATTATCTGCATTCACTGGAGCTGGGCATTGTGACCCATACCCATGACCTCAGCACTCAGGCTGGAGAATCAAGGGTTTAAACCAGCCTGGGCTATATAAAAAGAAAGTCACAGCCAGGCATGGTAGTGCCCATCTTTAATTCCAGCATTCGAGAGGCAGAGAGGCAGGCAGATATCTCAGCCCAATGCCAGCCTGGTCTACAGAGTAATACCATGTCTAAATAAATAAATAATAGTCTCAGATCAGCCTAGTCCACATAGCAATCTGCTATCTCAATAAGCACAAAAAAGAATAAAAACAATGGGGCTGAGGAGAGCGGGAAGCCATTGCCAGGTTTTGAGCAGGGGACTGCCATGCATTTGACTTACATCTTAAAAATGGTCATTTAGCTGCATAGTGGACATTAGACTATGGGATTAGCCTGGGAAACTGTGCAATAATCAAGTGAGAGGACACATGGAGAAGTCATACAAAAAAGGCAGGTTACTCGAATCTGGAGTGGTGTGGGGAAGGGCTTATCAGCAGAGGGGAGCCCTTGGGCTGGTTTCCTTCTTTCCAGTCGGGATGTGTTCTTTGGTAGATCTGTGGTATCAATGTCTGTTGGATGACGTTAGCTTAAGTTCCAGGTCCATTCATTCTTTGGAGGTTACAGATAGTCTCTGGATTCCACCTTCCCATCTTTATTTAGTAGCTTGAACGTATTTGTAAAAAGACACTCCTAGGCCAAAGAAGTAATTTGGTGATCGAGCATTTGCTAAGATGCCAAAAACTCAGGGTTCGATACACAGCACTGGAAAAAAAAGACAAAACCAAAATCAAAGACAAAACAACAACAACCAAACACTCCTTCATCTCTTCCTTGCTTGTCTAGTTACAGTTAACACAGAAAAGGCAAGGCGCATGCTGGTTCTCTCTGGTTCCTTCTGGTTTTCTGACTAATGAGTTGGTTCACTAACATCTTCCCACAGGGCCTGAGTGCTCGCTCGCTCGCTCCCTTTATTTCAGCCCCCACCTCGCTGTCCCCACACCTCACCCTCCTCTTCTCTTTCCTGTTTACACTGTGAACTCAGGATTTTAATAACTTCTGGTGGGTTTTAACAGACTATAGTAATAATTACCTTTGGGATGTTTGTTCCTTGCTTAGCCAGAAGCCTCTTCATCTGAGTTCAAACCCTACGGACAATTTGTGACAAACTCCATTTGTGTACTCCCTGTCCCCTAAGCTGGAACTATTTGGCTGGGACTCCCCAGTTCCTCTTTGTAGGACAGTGACGGGACTTCAGCTCCTCCGACGCTGTGGCTGCTTGCTGTTCCTAGGCTTGTCGTCCTCTCTGAGCTTTTCAGTGAGTCAACAGAGTAGGGACGGCTTTAAATAAAATCACTTCTTCCTATTGATACTCCCAAATTAAATTATGAGCTGTTTTACTCTTTCCTCCCATACTGATGGCCTCAGCTCTCAATGACTCAAAAAATAGATTACACTAACTCTTAATTATTAATTTACTTCATTTCTGCCCAATACATAGACCATTCTGACAGTAACAGCACCGGCTGTGTACCAAGAGCCCCACTCCACTACTGACAATGGCTTGGCCTCATGCAACTCTCTCTACCCAGAGGGCATCCCATCCACATGATGAGGCACGTGTCCAGACTGAAAGGCAGTTGGACTTGATCACGTCATAAGGCCTTCACAGTTTGTGGTAGGAGTGTGCATTTAAGAAGTGTTCATAATGAAAGAAGCATTCCAAAGAAGTTTGGGAACTAAGTGTATTTGGGGCTAAAATCCCGCCCCCAGGAGGTAATGGAGAGACCATCTCAGTAGGGAAGGGGTGGGTGTCAGGGAGGCAGTGTTTCCACAAAAGACAAAAAGTAGGCTGTGACTTATAAAACACTCTGCAAAATAAACTGCCAATAAATAATCCAATAAATAAACAAATATGTCGATTCTTAGAATTTTCTTTTCTTTTCCTTTCTTCCAGCTTTCTAAGACAGGTCTCCTACAGACAGGCCAGTCACTGAGGCTGGACCCCTGCCCCACCTCCCAAATGGGGATTACAGGCGTGTGGTACCGGCCCTGCTGAGAATTCTCTTTTTAAATTGTTTTCTCCAAGAATCAAAGAGCCCTGGCCATTCCAGGCCCACTCTGCTTGGGAGTGAGCTTTAAGCCAAAGTCAGAGGGAAAGTACTATTGTCCAAAGCCATGCTTTTGTTTTTAAACCCCAAACTATATCACTTACTTTAACTATAGGTTTCATTGATCAGACATAGTTACCATATCTACAAGTAAAACCCCCGAGTATAAGAACTCACCCTGTGAAACGTTTGAAAAGAAGAGCTTCTGGAAGCCAGGGACACTTGTCCCAGGAAGGGACCAGGGAAGATCTCAGGCTACAGAGGGAGTCGGTGTATGTGGGGGGGACTGTCCTGTCTGGGGGTTCACACACAGTTCTCCACACAGCCCTACAAGCTTGGTGACATACACCAGTTCATGTCTGGGGACACAGTAAGGCAAAGTGCAAAGCTGTATGACCGCTAGACAGGATCTGCAGTAAGTACTCAGCATGGAGCCGATGCATGGCTAAACTTCTCCAGCTTACGATGGTACCACCGCAAACTCAGTCTGTTCTCACTCCCCGCATTGTCCAGAGGAGAAAGTCGAGGTTCACAAAGACGTTCACTTGCCCAGGTAATTGTCCTGAACCAGGGCTCACACGAAGGCTTAAGACTCCAAGCCTGAGTTGTCCCACTCTTGGTTGCCCTTGGCTCTAACACCAGACAAGAATGGAAGACGGATGAGAAAAAAGACAGAAAGGCTGAACCTGACAGCCGCACCAATGCTGAGGCCTTGTCATCAAAGTCAGTGAGCATTTATGAAAGTACTACAAAAATAATGAAGCTTTACTTGAAAAGCCTCCATGAGACAAAATGCAAAGTCAACACCTTTACCATCTCAGCAAGGTAGAGGGGGCAGGGGTCTTGTTTTTTAAATTTTTCTGTAACTAAAACTTTTCTTTAAAAAAAAAAATCTGTTATTTCAAATATTTCAAAGAGAGAAAGAAAGGACAGAACTTTCCATTTTGCAAATGCGTTCCTTTTCTTTTTCATGAGTTTATAAATAATTTTGTCCAAAAACCACTAACATGTTTTTAGTAAGTCACTGTTTATTGTACTCCCCAGTGCTCGGAAGTCTGGTCAAGGTATCTGGAGTTCCATGCTGAGTCCCATGAAGACCTTGGCCTTGCCTCATTTCCCCCACTGGTACCTACCTTCCAAAGCAATGGCGGGGGGAGATAAGAAGGCTGGTCTGCAGGCTATGTACACCACCTAGCACCTCTCCGTAATGCTCAGTGAAGGCTGCTGCCAATCCTTGCAACATCTCCCCACTCCTGAGGTCCCGGGGTGAAGACTGGAATCAGGAAAGACGAAAACAAAACAAAACTCAATCTTCACAGCTCATTTTGTCTTAGACAAAAAACAAAAAACAAAAAAAAAATCCAAAGTTACATATTTTTATTCTGTTGCTTAAACTCCAACTTTTGAGGATTAAAAAAGCTTTTGGAAAAAAAATACAGTTAATGGCTGTGATGTTCTCATCTGCTATGGAGAAAAAAACACTTTTACCACACAGCTCCACTGACTAGGGACATGAGACCTCTGTTCCAATGCACCTGCTCCATCCATCCAGCTGCTGCAGTGTGGCTGCGGGTCTGTGTGGGGGAGTCTCTCAGGACCACCCAGATTCTCACACATCTGGATCCCCATTACTTACAGGCAGCAATACATGGCATGCCACTGGTGTGATCCACTTAGCAACCCACAGACTTTGGTTCTGTGACAGAGGTACCAGGGCTGAGCTTGCTCAGGTCACTGTGCACCCGGCACTGGGAAGCTTGCTCTTTTTAGCCCATTGTGACAATGCTGAAGACATTGGCAAA
>CABHPQ010001439.1:21211-46211 GCA_902168405.1 Peromyscus aztecus | reverse complement strand
CAGGAGGCATAGGAGGAGATCATCGAGGGCAGAGGAGATGCCAAGGAGACATGGAAAGAGTCGGACATACAGAATGAAAGAAAGTAAAAAGCCACACGGTAAAATGTAGATTAATAAAGGCAGGTTAATTTAAGTTGTAAGAGCTTGTGGGACAAGCCTAAGTTGAGGCTGAGCATGCATGATTAATAATAAGTCTCATGTTGTTATTTGTGAGCTGGTGGCCCCAAGGAAAATCCGACTACAGATCTTAGTCAGCCTCCACGCTGCATATCCCTTTCATGTACATTTGGCCTGGTCTGAAGGTGGTTGTAAAGAGCAGTAAGGAACAGGAGGGGAGGGAGGTCCTCTGAGACCCAAACCTCTATTGTTAGGTATGTGTTCAGAAACATGTGTAAATGGTGAGGGTGGTGGATGTCTGTAGTCACATCTACTTTCTTTGTTTGTGACGTTAAGGTCAAATTTGAAATGATCCTTTCAAGAAAATTAGAGCAAGAAAGGGACATGGTTACACATTTTAGTTCACTGGGTTAGTCTGAAGTTTTTTCCTTCTCATTTTTAACCACACGCTTCCCTTGTCCTTGAGTTGTTACAGCGTGTAACACAGCAAACATTCAAAAGCATACGTAAGCCAGGCCTGCTGGCTCACATCTGCGTTTTCACTACTGGCAAAGGATCACAAGTTCAAGGAAGCCCAGGAAACTTAGTAAGACCTGTCTTGAAATAAAAGGTGAAAGAGAGGGGGTCAGACCATGGTATGTAGCTCAGTGAGAGCCTGGATTCTTTGAGGCCCTGGATTTGATACCCAATACCACACAAAAAGCATACATTTAATGGTCAAGAGAACATACAGACTAGGGACCGCAGTGATATAGTATGCACGTCATCTTATTAGTATTGGAATTTGAAGTCAGAACTGTGCACTCCAATCCTTTTCTGAGAGTAGTTGTGTCTCAGTCCTGAAACCTTGGCAATTAGCTAAGCACTCTAGGTCACCAAGGCCTCCTCTGGTTTTCATATCCATCTTTCCAGGTGTGTGTGAGAATTAAATCTAGAGAATGATTTAAAGATCATATCTACCAGTATTCTCCAAAATGCTACATAAGGCATTGTGATGCTGTATAATGCCACTTGGTAATCATGAACAAATGTGAGAAATTACATTGACAAAATACAAAATGTCACCATATTGCTGTGTATATACAAATAGCAAGGTCCAGAGGTTAAGAGTGCTTACTGCCCTGTGAAGGACCTAGATCAGTTCCTAGCACTCACATGGCAACCCACAAACACCTGTAACTCCAGTTCCAGGGGACTTCTAGCCTCTGTAGGCATCAGTCATACACACAGTGCATGTACATACATGCAGGCAAACACCCATGTGCATAAAATACAAATAAATCCTTTTTAAAACATAGCATTGCCAAGCAAGGTAACAGTAGCTAGTACATTGAAATCACATTATCTTCCAGCCAGTACACTAAGTATGTCATGGATCATGTATTCCACACCATTTAGCCCTTTGGGGGGACACTGTCATCAGCCGCAATGAACAGATAAGGAAACTGAGGTTTACAGGAATTGCAGTGTCTTTCCAAAGAATTTCTAAGTGCCAGAGGCCGCATCAGAACTCAGACCTGTTTTATTCTTCAGGTATCCAGGGTTGGGCCAAATTCTTGTCTTTCTCCCACAAACCCCAAAATTTTTTTAATATTTCAACATATACTGTGTCTAAGTTCCTATTTCTCCTTTATTCAACTTTAAACAGAACTTGAAATTCCATGGTGATATACACAAATCAATGACTACGTTATTTTTTTATTCTAAGTACCACATGACCAGACACATTACAGTCAGGGGAAGTAGGGGCCAGCATCTCCTTCAGGGCTGAGAAACAGGCAGAGTAGGAGAAGGCCTTGCTCTTGAACTTGTTAGGATGTATCCAGGTCTCTCAGCTTCCAAGTTGAGTATTTCCCATGCTCCCTCTTGGGAAAGGTATAAAGAGATGCTGTGGACTCAAACACATGAACTAAATTCTGTATATTAGGATAAATTGTATTTATTGTGCACAGAACATCTCTAAGGATTTTAGTGCATTTTCATATTTTAACTTATTTAGTAAAGGTATTTTGAACAAATAAGAGAGACCTCCTATGCCTATTCTTCATACACACCTGGCAAGTGCCTGGTACTTAACAACTGCTTGGCATATTTGTTCAAGGAAATAAAGGTTTATAATTCTCAGGAAGATCTCTTAATCTCTCTTTTTATAGGAAAGAAGGAGAGAGAGAAATAGAGAGGGGAGGATATAGAAGAGAAGAGGAGGGGAAGAGAGAGGGAGAAAGAGAGAGGGAGGGGAGAGAGAGAGACAGACAGACAGACAGAAACCCAGACAGACAGGGGCAGAGACCGAGACAGAAAAACAGGAGTAGAAATGGACCCCAGGATGTAATACTCTAGACCAGCCCAACTTTGCTAAACTTAAAGTTATTTCAATTGAGAAAGATGAGCATTAGGGATGATCACACAGCATACTGACTTCGGGTGATATGCCCTAGTGAAATGTCCCCTCTTCCACTCTGTCACTCCATCAGGCATTGCTAATAGAACACAGCAGTTTTCCTTCCTTCAAGCAACTCCCATTAACCTATCAGAATTGATACACATACTTCAATCTATTTGTTGCCTCTGGTGACAATAAATTGCTTGTCTCTGTGGCCCTGTGGCCCTAGCGGACCCAGAACCACTGTAAGATGTTTGTTTCTTTCTTTGATTCTAAGAGTTCAAGAGGATGTGATCTCTAAAGCTATTCTTTGAGACCGACTGCTCTGATGGAAACCTTACTTGTGGGACCTGAGCGGGTTACTTGGAGACTGTGAACCCCCTCAGATCCCTTTATAAGTAATCTTGGAACTAATGTTCAGAATTAGTTAAAACAGCCTTGTCCCTGGAAGGACTGAAACAAAATAATTCTAAAGATGGTCCAAGTCCTATTACTGGCTTTTCTACCTACACGGGAATAAAACAAGATCTCTGGAACAAACGTCCGTGTGTTCAAAGGCTTCAAGAAACCTTGACTTCAAACTGGTAGCTGAAGAAATTGGGAAACCTCTTTTGCTTACAACCACAGCAGGCCATGTGAGCACACTTAAGCATTTTCTAAAAATGGACCTTTAGAGCATATCAGGATTTTGAAACAGAACTTTTTATAACTATAAATTATGACACACTTGTTGTAGCCACACATGTTAAACTTTTAGAAAAATGTAATACCATTGACCCCTTGAGCTGATTAAAATTAAAGCAAACCCTTTTTATTAATGCGCATGATAGGGGAAAGCAGCTGAAAGTGCAGTAAGAAGCCACCTCATGGTTAAATGTTGTCCTGGCTCCACACCGTGTCACTTTCAATGTCATTACTCACAGTTCCGAATCACAGTGTCTGACTAGGTGTCTACTGAGAGGATGTTTAAATCATAACTGCTAACCAATACAAGAGCTCGACACAAACAGCTTGGATTGGAACGGTAACACATGAACATAGCATGCTACTTGAACAAAAGAGGAAAAGCATCCAGACGTTCCCATCCGGAAGTGAGGCTGAAGAATTTAAACAACCCATGCACCACCAAGATGGCGCAGCTGGTAAAAGTGCTTGCTACCGAGCCTGAGGACCTGAGTTCAAACCCTAGATCCCACGTTGTGGAGGAACAGAGCCAATTCCAGGTTGTCTTCTGACCAAGACACACACACACACACACACACCACAGACACACACACACACACACACACACACATGCACACACATACACACACACATGCATGCACACACACATGCTCATACACACACACTAAATATTTTTAAATGTTTATAGAGTTTAGCCAACTTGAACAAATGTGCACATTGATGCTACTATTGTTCTTCAGGGAGCATGCCAGCTTACACAGCACAAGTGCTGAAGCCAAATGAGAATGATGTATTCCTGGGTAGAACTAAGCCCAATGGCAGACAACTTTCACTACAGGGGAAAAAAATTGAAAGGAGGTGAGTGTTTTTGCTTTTGTTTGTTTGTTTGTTTGAGATCCTTGCTATGTAGTACAAGCTGGCCTTGAAGTTGGTTTTCTCTGGCCCACCCCCATGAATGCTGGGATAACAAGCACACTACTATGTTCTGCTCTGTTCTTTTGCTCTTTTAAATACCATACATATTTAATAGAATTCTTAGAATCAGAATAACTTCTATGAACCCTAAGGAAGAAAAAAGTTGTACTTCAGACACAAATTGTATCAAAAATGTATGAGACCAAATAGTTATCAGTCATGTTGACCATTAGTGGGTGCTTAGGTGTTTGTAGCTAGAGTTTTCCTGCCTGGCCCACGGTCAGGATAAATCTCTTTCACCTGCCAGTCCCACAGCCGCTCAGACCCAACCAAGTAAACACAGAGACTTACATTGCTTACAAACTGTATGGCTGTGGCAGGCTTCTTGCTAACTGTCCTTATAGCTTAAATTAGTCCGTTTCTATAAATCTATACCTTGCCACATGACTCGTGGCTTACCGGCATCTTCACATGCTGCTTGTCCTGGTGGTGGCTGGCAGTCAGTGACTCCCTCTGCCTTCCTGTTCTTTTAATTCTCTCTGTTAGCCCCGCCTATACTTCCTGCCTAGCCACTGACCAATTAGTGTTTTATTAGCAACACATTTGCCACACAGAACATCCCACAGCAGGTGTTGGGCACTTTTCTAAGCACTTCACACAGTCCATCCCCACAATAACCCTGTAAGGTCAACACTCCGGCCTGAAGAAATGAGTCAACACTTACCCAAAGGTGCCCACTGGTCCCCAGCAGCTTGCTCTACTGATACTGCAGTTTTGTTTTTGCTCTGTTTAAACACTGAGGAAGTGAACCAAGACCTTTTCTTCTACCTGTAAACTTGGATGGGAGTCAGTTAAACAAACAGATATTTTTGCTTTAAATCAAAAGCAGAGCTAAGCTATCCTGACACTTGTCTTTAAAAGTTGTATTAGCAGAACCTATAATAATTTAAATAGAAACAACTACCTTTTTTTTTTTCAAGACAAGATTTCTCTGTGTAGCTTTGGCTGTCCTGGAACTCACTCTGTAGACCAGGCTGGCTTTGAGCTCAGAGATCCACCTGCCTCTGCCTCCCAAGTACTGGTATTAAAGACATCTGCCACCCCCGCCCACCATTCTTTTTTTTTTTTTTTTTTTTTTTTTTTTTTTTTTTTTACATAATTATCCTGAGGCTGACTTGCACAGTTCTAATGCAGGAAGAGACACGAAACACAAATGATGCTAATGATACAGAAGATCGGGCACCGAGGTCAGACGGCCATCCTTGCTTCACTCTATGGAAAGTTTCTGATGTTTGTTTTCCCCATGTCTCTTTATGCGGCACAATCCCTGTCTAGCTAAAAGCCTTTCTTTAATCAGACACCAACACATTACCATCCACTGACTACAGCACCGCGAAGCTTCCATGACCAAAGTTCATGCGCATGTTGGCATACACACACAGGTAGCCGCACCAGATGGGACTAGACTGCCACCACGAGAGTGCCTGTGTGCTTGGCTTATGTGTTATTTGGCCACCCATCTGAGCGCCTTGCTGACACTGTCTGACCTAGGCTGACAATCTGGATAGAAATGGTAGGGTTGGCTGTTCAATGGCTGTGACTTTTACCAGCACTGCTTTTGGGCCTCAAATCAATTCTCTCTGTTTACAGACCATTTCACAGCCCTTTACCTGCAACATCACTGGTGTCAGCCTCATAAATACTTAGGTGTATATAATGCTTGAATTAGCATAATAGTCTAGGCTCGAAGCTCTTAGCCCAAAGAAGGACACGTCAACATGCTCTCTTCACTTAAGCAATTAAGAGCCATTATGCTGCTTCAGTGGAAATATCATCAAGGTTAAAGACAATCCCGAACAGCCTTCTCACCTTTTTATTCTAAGCCTAATAAATGAGCCATAGAAATTGAAATGTTAGTAAACAGTCCTACTTGCAAGCTCTTTCTGGACCATGCTTAATCAGATCCTCA
This sequence comes from Peromyscus aztecus, assembly GCA_902168405.1. Taxonomy (NCBI): domain Eukaryota; kingdom Metazoa; phylum Chordata; class Mammalia; order Rodentia; family Cricetidae; genus Peromyscus; species Peromyscus aztecus. The sequence goes on along the minus strand of CABHPQ010001439.1, from coordinate 40,143 downwards.
GTCAGCAGTCATTTGCAGTGGATTTAGAAACGTGCATATTTAAATTGTTCATTTAGTGCAAGAAAATTGAGTGCACTGGTTTAATTTCAAAGTCACAGTGGACACTAATGCATCTTTTGCCAGATTTAAAATCTTTTCAGTACTAAGTTACATAAAAATATCCCTGCACTCTATTCCTGGCAACAATAGCTGTATTTCTGAACACGATAATGATGTTGTAACTTTTAAATGTTTAGTGTGTGTGTGTGTGTGTGTGTGCACACGCGCATGCACACGGGCCCACACAGCAATCACAGGACTACTTTGAGAAGGTAGTTCCCGCCTTTCACGTGAGTTCTGGCGATCAAGCTCAGGTTGCCAGGCTTGCTCAACAAGCACTTTAACCCTCTGAACCACCTCACCGTTCCTGCTTTGAGTTTTAAACAAAGGAGTATTTCCCAGGTCTTTCCATATTGTTTTCTTCTAACACCTTTTTTTAAAATGGCATTACTGAATTATAATTTATAGCTAATGTTCAATTTAAGAACACAGTTTGATGAGTTTGGGGAAATGTGTAGAGCTGAGGAATTACTATTCTAGTCAATGTCCTATCACCATAATTGAAAAAAACCTCTCCTAGTGGCCCCTTCCCACCTACGGTACCAGCTGTTGACCACTAGCCTTACCTTCTTTAGGACTTCAAACAGCTGGAATCTTACAGTACCTGGCCTTCCATATTTGGATTCTGTGTTTCTTTATGTGTTTTTTTCTCTAGACATGAGCTGTAGAAAGCAATGCTGTGGGAAACACAAGGTGGATGGACTCTACCATGGTGCTAGCTATGGAATTCCCTGGTCTGCAGTTTCCTTTTCTGTAGAATGGAAGACTCCACAGAGTTGAGAGGTCTGAAAAAAATCAACACCTCTGTCCTTGGATAAGGCATCTAGACAATGCGCCGTAGATGTTAGTCCCTTAGACTGGCCTTGCTCTGTCCAGCTGTTTAACTCATTTGCCAGCTGCTCCTCACAGTGCTCACTACTACGTCTGATTCCAGTGACTGCCAAAGGCGTGGGGGAACTTCTTCAGGCTCTGGCAATATTCTGTAACGTGATTGTAACGGTGATTACACAACTGTATACATTTGTCAAAACTAATCAACTACACACTTAAAACTGAGCGAAATGTAATTACATAAAATTATAATAAAAGTGGGTTTTATAAAATCAAAAACTAATGAGTGTGGATGGACTTGAGACTATCCCTGGGGCAGAGTGACAGTAGAGTGACATGATGAGACATGGCCTTGGCTCTGTGCTTCACCAGTGGAGCTTGCTGCTGTGGTCAAGAGGGGGTCAGAGTCTTCCCTACGAACAGCAGATCTCACACAGTCAGCAAACACGTGTAAGCCGGAAGTGTTGTCTTCACACGTCACTGTCTGTGTTGACTTTTCAAAAAGCATTTTGGTTTTTGTTTACATTTATTTGTTCTCTCTGTCTCTTTGTCTCTCTGTCTCTCTATCTCTCTCTGTCTCTCTGTGTGATGGGGGGGTGGGGGGAGCAGTCAGAGGACAACTTTGTGGAGTCAGTTCTCTCCTTCTACCATGTGGGTTTGGGGATCAAACTCAGATCATCAGACTTGGGGACAAGAGCCTTTACTGGCTGAAACATCTCACTGGCCTGTGTGTTGACTTTTTAAGATTCAAAAATCAGTTGTGCATGTAAGTATAATAGTATGAGAATACGCTTGTATATGTAAGAAAGAAAAGGCAACAATGTACACCGAATTCGCCATTTTGAACCAGCAGCTTCAGCATGTCCACTTACAGAAAGTACAATCAAGTACATACAAGAAAACCTAAGTCAAAATTAGTTACTTGAATGCTGGCAGCAGCGGCACATACCTGTAATTCTAGCACTTAGGAGGCGGAGGCGTTTGATCACAAATCCAGGCCAGCCAGGGTCACATATTAAATTCAAGGCAGCCTTGGACTCCTAGTGAAAACCAGCCTCAAAAAATGAAAAAAAAAAACAAATATGGTCTGGCGGGGTAGCTCAGCAGACCAGCACTTACCTGGCATGTGCGAATTATAGTTTGACCCCCAGTTCCGAAAGAAAAAAAAAAGCCTAGTTAACATTTAATTTAAGTATTATTTTCCTTGGGACATTGTCCCCAGATGTCACTGACATTCTGTTCCCATTCTGAGTCAGGCACTCATTCTCTCTGGCGCTACCTTTCCTGTGCTTGCCTCCAGCACAAACATTTTAGTTATCGGTTTGTGTGTCTGTCTGTCCTCTTCAGACTGCAATCCTTGAAGATAAATTCCTTCCGGTTTACTTGTACTCTTCTGTTCTGGTGTGGCTTGAGTGAAGTCTCTGTAGTCAAACAGATACAGTGTGATTCTCAGCTCCCCCATTGTCTGTGGGGGCTGGACAGATTCCTTAGAACTCCAGGTTCCCCTAGCAAACTAACTATAACGATGGTTCCCAGCCATAGGATCATTTCAGGATTACAGGACAGAGGACAGCATGGTGGCTAGTGTATGGTGGTCCCGCCCCCAAAGCCTTGCCCAGTGGGCGCTAGCCTTACTATCGCTGTACAAGGCCTGCTTCTCGGTCACTTCAGCCCTCTCTTCTCCATGTGCTATGTGGTATGCTTACTCCTCCAACCCTAGTTTGTGCTGTAGCTACTGGAGAGCAAGGGAGAGCAACAGTTTGGAGGCCAAGTGACCTGGGCTCCAATTTCTTAACTGTATACAAGGCACCTGCTCTCTGAACTTGCTTCCACCTGTGACATGGAGCGCTCTATGCCCCACATCCTTAGCTTGCTATGAACGGTGCATGAGATTATAACGTGGTATAAAGTACCCAACGTATGACAGGTGTTCTACTGAGCACATTTTAGTTTCAAGTCCACCCTTATTTCTCTGCCCAATATGGCTCATTTGCCTTCTCCTCTCTGCATATCTAGACACTGTCTTCCAACACACAACTACAGCTCCACCTCACCCTGCGAGCATCTCCCACCGTCTTGACCCACCTTGCTCTTACAAGTATAGGGTATATCACTCTTCTGACTTTGCTGACACTTTACACTGGTCATTTCTCCAATAAATCAATGAACCTCCCCTAGATTACAGACTCTTCTGATAATATGGCATCTCTTTGGCTCTCTCCTCAAATGTATGCATAGATACAAACAATTTCAAGATACCACTATTCCTTAAACCTCTGGCATTGATCGAGGCCTCCCTTAGTGCACCGGCTACAGTGGTCTGATCATCTCTTGTGCTGAAGCTGCAGAGGACACAAGGAGGGCCAGCTGATAAACCTCCTGCCTTCAGAGGGTAGGTAGAGGCAGCAGTTCCAGAGAAGATGTGAGATGCTGGCTACAGTGAGGACAAGCCACTAGACTTCGGTGGCATCTCAGTCTACAATTCCTCCAAAGCACAACATCTCAAATCTTTCTTCAGATTCCTCTGGGTCAGAAACAAATACTGGGACAGTACATATAGATGCAGAAGAGTGACTACAGAAAGCTCCCTTCCTGCACTGTAGACACTGTTCAGTTTACAGAAGCCAGAAGAGTCCCTTGCCCTCATCCCATCAGGCCCACGGCCATAACCGCCCTTGGCTTCCCCGCCATGCACTGCCCACTTGAGGGGCTGCTTTCTTGGCTCAACTGCAATTGCCTTTCAAGTGGGAATGAAACAGTTCACTTTTGTCTCTGTTAATGCAAAATTCTTTGGTTTCAGTTTATCTGTAATGCCCATTCTAACAAGAGAGGAGTTGTAAGCAGACAGCCATAATTGTAGCCTTGGCCTTAAGCAACCAATGCTGGGACCAGGGTAAGACCACTTGTCCTTGGAATCCCAACACCCTTCTTCACACAACTTGGTGATCTCTCCCAGGACTGACTCCAGACGATCGTAAGACTGCAATGACTCATAGTTAGAACTAAAAGATTTTCTGAAACACAAGAAATGTATGTGGAATGGCCTGAGAGACTGGTTTTAATGGTTCGATTATTAGATTAAGGGAAGTTGCCACATCTACCACACAAAGTTGTCTAAACTGTCCCACAAAAATATATTTAAGAAGGGCCAGAGAGATGGCTCTGTAGTAGAATATTATTTTAAGGTGTGTTACTTTTGCTTATGTTGCATTTTTTTTAAACTCTGTGAAGCTGTGTTACTGTGCCTATCTAAAGCACCTGATGGTCTAATAAAGAACTGGCCAATAGCAAGGCAGGAAAAAGGATAGGCGGGGCTGGCAGGCAGAGAGTATATATAGAAGAAGAAAACTGGGAGGATCAGAGCTCAAGGAGCCAGAGAAGGAGGAGAACTCCAGGGGCCAGCCACCCAGCTACACAGCGAGCCACCAAGCAAGAGTAAGATTTACAGAAGTCAGAGAACATGAAAAGCCCAGAGGCAAAAAAGATAGAGGCGTTAATTTAAGGAAAGCTGGCTAGAAACAAGACAAGCTAAGGCCTGGCATTCATAATTAAGAATAAGCCTCCATGTGTTTTGAGAGCTGGGTGGTGCCCCCCCCCCCCAAAAAAAAGAGCCAAAAAAACAACAACAACTTGGCTCTGTGGATAAATACGGTTGTCACCCAGCCTGGTGACCTGGGTTCTATCCTCAGGGCTCACATGATAGAAGGAGACAATGTGTCATAACTTTTGCACTCACACACATATGCATGTGCACATTGCAAACAAATACAAAATATTTTAAAGCATAATAGTAGCTAGCAGTGAACATAAGCTTTATTTCTCTTGCAATTCAAAAAAATGAACCTTCCACTATTCAAAACTACAAAAGAAAAATCTGATTTTTTTTTTTTTATGCTTTTCAGGTTGTGGTATGGAAAAAAAAAAAAAGGAGAGTAGTGGGTCTAGCCAAAGTGAAACATATATCTTTCCGATGATCCCTTGTGCTCCTTCCTGCAGCTGCATAACAAGGCTAATAAAATGAGCCGATGGCACAATAAAGGTCTTCCTTGCTAGGACGAGTGTTCTGGCAGATTATCATCAAACCATCTCTGACATCCTAGCAGCGAAGTCAAGCCTACAACAAGAATGGGGAGCCTATGAGCAGTCCGTTTCTAATTTTATTCTGGCTGCTCCGACTATGCTAAGAGGAGAAAAATGACAAATAGCCACCGAGATTTTCTTGACATCGTGCTTAACTGAAATTTCAAAATAAATCAGCCGGGCTCATTTTTTAAAGACTTACAACTAAATTATCATTGGGTCGTTTTGTTTTGTTCCTGCCTGGGTTTCTGAGGGACCGGTGGTGAGATACACCGGGATCTGAAAATGGACCACAGTGCGCAAACATTGCAGTTTGGTTTGATTTAGTCTAACTCTCGTGTAATAACTTTCTTTGAAGTGTGGGTTGAGGAGCAGGTTAGGAGCCCGAGGCCACAAGCTCATCTTGTTCTTGTTACAACTCGGATGCCCTGCAGTCCCCGCACTATATATCAGAGGCTTGGCACTGGAGTCCCTGGGCTCATCAAGAGTGAAGCCCCTCATTCCCTGCACAGCAGAGCTGTTCAGAGACAAACAACAACATGGCTCTGTTTGCTTGGGAAATCCTGCTCCTTAAAGGAAACAGGTGGGTCTTGGAGGAGCCTGGGAGGCAGAGGAAGCCAAGGGAAAGTGGTTACAAAGAATCCTTCTAGACAGGTCAGTGGCTTCCCCCATCTTGGAAGAGGCGGAGTGCTACCTGGCCGCTCTCCTTCCCAAGCGCTGGAACGGGAGCTCCCAAGCAGCGCTTCTGACATGAGGGGTTCTCAAGTGAAGAGGAAGTGTGCACTCTGACCCTCTCTGGTCTCACATTTTTGTTGCCAAAATGGAGGGCTGTGCCAAATGATCTCTCATCCTACTATCAAATTAGACAATTCTGACCCTGCGACAGCCTTGAACCCACCTCTGAATTGATGAGTATAAGTTCTGCAGTGAAAATTCTGTGTGAAGAGCCAATAGTCCAAAGAGATGCCATTGAGGCTGGATACTTCTAGGGCAAAGACTCTGGGCCAAGGATAGGAATAGGGGTTTGTTCTTCAACTCCTAATTCCATGAAAGGCTAAAAAAAAACGGCAGAGAGGGAAGTCTTCTTAAGTAGTAAAAGGCCACCAGGTCAAGTTAGGGATACTGCTCGAGGACAGTACTCTGGGCGTTGGGCACTATCTGTATGACTGCCTCCCAACAGGGCTGGACAATCACTTATAACTCACATTGTCTTTTGGCTAGGGCTTTGAACAAGTTGTGAAATCAATAGGGTTTGTAACATGAGTCGATTCTTATACACACACACACACACACACACACACACACACACACACACACTTCATTTTGTGGCATATGATAAAAGGACTGCATCTTGGGAGATGGAGGTTTCCTCATCTGCACACAGCTGGTAAAAGGGAAATCATATGCTTAGTGTAAAAATGAACGGTGACATTAGCAACAACATGAGAATGAAGTGACGAACCTAAACTCTACCCAAGTCAGCCGACAGTCCCAGCAGGACACTCGCAGCAATGGCAGGGGCTGAAGGGCAATGGATTGTGGGGCCACATCAGCAGCTGCAGCAGAGCACATCATCAACGTGCCCCATCTACTCTCAGCTCAGAAGGCTAAGACAAGAAAGGAGCACAAACAGATACGCTTAGAGATGGTCGAATTTTCAGATGACACAGAGGGGCTGACATGATCATCTTGAGTCTTGGATCAGTAAACTCAATAGCAGAGCAATTCTAGGTCTGCAAGCTCAAGGTGGTGAACTTAACAGCACCATGTATAAAAATGTGTTCACAGATTCTAAAAGTCACTTGAACTGGACAGGACTAAAGGATTAAAAGAATGATGTTGTTTGGGGTTTGGTGGCCAGAGACTCTGTGCTGTTTGACTGCTAAAACACAAAGCATCTCAGGATGCACTGTTGGAAATACCTCCAGAGACCACTGGACTACTGCGGCCAGGTCTCATCTGCAGTATTATGATGGACTGCTGGGAAGGATCTTAAGAATGACACTTGTATTTCAAACATGTTCAAGGAGCATGACCAAGCTGGTAAAGAGTCCAGAACCCATTTCCCATAGGAGACAGCCAAACTGGGGAAGCCTGGAGAGTCACTAAGGGCATCTTTAGTTCCTGAGTAAGACTTTCATGGTTTTGTAGGACAGAAGGCCCAGTGTAGAGCAGAACTTCCCTATCGATACCTGGGTGAGGGCAATCTAGGTGCCAAGGTCTCTATAACTGAAGGTGGATTTCATCAGGACCTGAGCTTCCATTTGAGAACCTCCAGAAATGCTTTCTGACATTGGCAGGAGCTTGGACTAAATGACTTCCAAGATTCTCTTAAGCTGAGCTCTTTGCCCTGAAAACCCATTCAGATCTGGAGAAAGAATCCTGCCCCACACTGGCCTGTGAGCTGGAGAGTTCCGTTCATAGTTTCTGCTCTTAACATGAATGAATGCCCCTTCTCAGCAAATGACTAAGCACCAAATTATTAGACTCTAAGGACAGGGAATGAGTTTTTGAAGTACAAACGAGGTTTGTCTTCTTCATGCTCCCAGATATAAACAATCAGATTAGTTTTGCCTAAGGCCCAAGAACGTTTCAGAAGCCCTTTCCTCATTTCCATCTCTGTGTCCTTGCCTTAGCTCGGGCTGCCATCATCTCACCCACAGACTCTTCTCATGATTTCCTAACAGCCCTGTCCGCTCCAGGTTGCTGTCTATAGGGTAGGCACAGGCATTTCAGAAAGCACAATCGTTTGTGCTCCAAACCATGCTCCTTCTTTCATGGCCCCCCAGCTGACCACATAAAACTGCCAGCTCTCAATGCATGGAAAACCCTAGAGCCTCATGTTCTATGACTTCTCACATGTGCACCCACCCCACTAACACAGAAAGAAAGAAAGAAAAAGAAAGAAAGGAAGGAAGGAAGGAAGGAAGGAAGGAAGGAAGGAAGGAAGGAAGGAAGGAAGGAAGGAAGGAAGGAAGGTCTCACTATGTAGCTCTGGCTGTCCTCGAGGCTCTGCCTCCTGAGTTCTGGGACTAAAGCTATGCACCACCATGCCCAGCTACATCTTTGTTTTTAAATATTCTTCTCGCTGTTTAAAATGCCTTTGCCTTCTCCAGTCTCAACCTTACAAAGTAGGGTGTGTCAGAGGGAATCCTATTTGTATAGTTTCAGATAATAGTTTTGTCTGGGCATAACTTTTTTTAAGTTTATTTTAAAGACAACAACAAAAACTCCTCCATAACCACACAATCTTCCAGAGTTTGTTTTTCCTTCCTATCCGGCACCTCTATGACTTTCTCCATGGCTCTATTACGGCATTTCTATTCTTCTGAAATGAGTTACCCGTCTCACTGTTCTTGAGTTCCAGATGCTATCTGATGAGCAACTGGGGAGCTCCTGCAGCTAGCCGGTGGTGCTGGGGTGCATCCAAGCTGGAGTTCTTCCCTTGGGAGTGGCTGCTGTAAAGATGATCTTCACAGCTGCGAGCCTGGGGGAAATCGTCACAGAGGATAACACAGGAGAGATTTTAAAATAATAATAATAATTATAAGCACAAAATCCAGAGCATCTCCCATTTACAGAGTGGTGGAGAAAGTGAAGATGAGGAGGAAAGCCAAGAATCTGAATAACTCAGAAACCAGGTAGTAGAGAAGGAAGAGGGATGAAGCAATTCAGCCCTGGTGGGCCAAATCAAAACAAACCAAAACAAACAAACAACACCCCAAAAAACAACTAGGAATTGACCACTGCACTTACCCTACACAGAAGCGTGCAAGCAGGCTGCCACCAAGAGTAGGGTCTCATTAGGCTTCCCAACAAGCATTCATGACCAACACACACTACTTCCTAGCGACGAAGAGAGAGGTACGGGAGGGCAAGTAGCTTGCCCAGATCACACAGCAAGGGCCTGCCTGGCAGGGTTGTCCATTTCCAAAGTGCACCCTGCCCGGGAAAATAAGGAAAACTGGAAGTGGGCTGCATGGGAGGGAACAGCCTGGGGTGTTTCTAACCTATCATACCAGAGATCTAGCTGTCCCCGTTCTCAACACAATCTGCTGTACAGCTTGCTACAGGACACACTTTCACATTCTTACAGGACTTTATGCTTACAGTGGATGGTGTGCGTGACTGGCTCAGTTATGTGGACTGTACTGACTGACACGGGGGATACAGGTGCATTCCTTACCATGAGCCAGTCAGATTTAAAGTGCAGCTCTGTCTTGTGGACATGTGCCAAATGCTTTATCCTGAACAAATATCTAATGTGCAGGTTCAGAGTGGTCATGTATCTCCTGGTGGGTGGGTGATGTTCTGTGGTCTATTACCAAGGTATTAGGTTCTCATATTCAATAATTTTAAGCTGGGTATGGTGGTATGCTCTGCAATGCCATCATTGGACAGCTGAGGGAAGAGGATTCTGAGTTCATGTCTGTCATAAGCTATATAACCAATTCCAGACCAGCCTGGGCTACATAGTGAAGCCATCGTCCTCCCAAGAAAAAGGTATTGTTTCCCCCCTCAGTGTTGGAGGGTAGTACAGTTCACCATGCCCACATTATAAGAAAGCAGCATCCTTAATAACTCTAATTTTTAAAGAAACACTTAGATTTGGGAGATTATGTTGGGAGGGGAGCAATCAGATGAATACCAAAGCAAAACATCAGCAAAGATCAGAACCCACTACACAGAGGGAGCTGTGACTGGTTCTGGGAAAAGAAACGGACAGTAATTTTTAAAATCAACTCTCTCCTTTGAGGGAACATTAACTAGTTAGTAACATGAAGTCCACGAGGCTTTGGTAGCTGATTCTAGTTGTCAAAGACTTCCTGGTGAGCTGGACATGGCGGTGCACCCTTCAATCCCAATACTCAGGAAGCAGAAGCGAGTGGTTCTCCGTGAGTTCAAGACCAGCCTGGTCTACAAAATGAGTTCCAGGCCAGCCAAGGCTACACAGTGAGATTTTGTCTCAAAAACTAAAGCAAATCTCTAAGTTTCCAGGAGTTAGTGATTCAACTTCCTAGACCTTGCTCACAACAGTCCTTCTTCAGGGAACCATGCCTGGAATCTGCCTCTCTGCGAAATCTAGTAGCCAAACTCAGCTCTATTCACATGGATTTATGACAAGGAATGAGAATTTATAATCTTAGTGTTTGACAGAATATGGATATTTGCCTTAACTTTCATTCTATATCCAAATTCACCAACTTAGAGCATTATGAGAAAAGTTGGCAATCTTTGTTAAATAGAATTACAGCAGAGATTATGTTCTGAGTAACCTTGATTTTCTTATGAAACTCTAATATTTAAAAATAATCCCTAGTTTTTTTTTCTTCAACTCTCTTAAACCCCAAGTATTCTACAATCCCAAAGTCAAAATAACCATAAAAAACAGGAGAATTCTTTGCAACTTGTGAGTCACAACACTATGGCCCTATTCAATTCTCCTTCTGTTCCAGGTCATGTCCAAGGCTCATCTCAACATCACTATTTATGATAAATGATGACTAACAGCAAATAAAAATGTGGGTTTGGCCGGGCGGTGGTGGCGTACACCTTTAATCCCAGCACTCGGGAGGCAGAGCCAGGAGGATCTCTGTGAGTTTGAGGCTGGTCTGGTCTACAGAGCTAGATCCAGGAACGGCACAAAGCTATACAGAAAAACCCTGTCTCAAAAAACAAAAACAAAAACAAAATGTGGGTTTGGACATTAACAACATGCCATTGTGGTCACAGGAGAAAAGAAAAAGAAAGTGTTAGTGGATGATTCTTTGGGGATCTGCCTATCTTGTACTACTATTCCCTCAAATATTCAGAAATTATGTTTTAAGTCCCAGAATAGATCTAAATGTCTACCTGGGGCTCATTTCAAGTTCAGGCCAAGTCACACCATACTGTCCTGCACATAGATGCACCACAAATGTCACTGGCTGCGTCAGCTGTCCTCGCTGCTCCACTGTGCCACGGATCTGCTTGTTAGACACAAACCAACCAGTTTATCACTGCATGTATGTCTATTGGTTCTCCCTTTTCCTTTTTAGCCAGTATAGGGGTGGAAGGGGGCAAAAAACAAAAGCATGGTCCTAATGATGGAATAACAGGATTCTTCAGACAGCTTTTTTTAGCCAGTACTTTAAAACCTGGAAAGAACTAATGATTAACAAAAGAAAAGTTCCTATCAGAAGACCATGAGAACACACAAGGCTGTGTCCCACTGACTGATAGAAAGGTGTGGGATAGTTTGTGGGACATTCCAAAGGTATATCCTATAAGCATTATCCCTCTTTGTGATCAGCCTTTGAATACAACAAGTGCACAGACTGGGTGGTTTATAGCCTGTCCAAGGCTGGCAAGTAATACCACATCAACCACGAAAGGGTGGTTTCCCCAACACCTTCCCAGCAGTACATGCATGGAAATATGGATCTGTGTGTGTGTGTGTGTGCGCGCGCGCGCGCGCACACACACACAGAGCACAGAGCTTACACATAATCGCATTACTATCCTAGATGCCTATTAAATATGATTGAAACAACGCCCATTGAAAGTCTTAAAACCTTAACCACCAGTTTTACTTCTAAAATAAAGTAAACTGCCAAAAGTTCTGACAAAAGTGACAATTGATATTTTTAAGTAGGCGAGCTGAAATTTCCCTATAGCAGGAGACAAAGGAATTCTTACCTAGCTAAGTGGAAGAGCACCAATAAATTTCAGGAAGCTTACGCAAGTTAGCACTAATGAATGTCATCTTCTGTTTTGTCGTGAGAAAGGAGCTTTCGGCTGCTAAAGGAGACGGATTTAGATTATGAATAGCTGTAGTGATTTGCAAAAATGGCTCCAGAGAGAAAGAATGAGACTCCATATACTCATGGCACTTGAGGTTTCTGCCCTTTTTGTTGAAAATTAATTTGTCCTGTGGGTTATTGGATTCTAGCTCAGCCAATGTATATTGCTCAGTCATCACAAATTTACTTAAAATTTAGTGTAGCTGAAGTTCATTCAACAAGACAAAAGTCTACAGTTGAAAGCTTCTAAAAATCTCCTTTAAAACCCGGCTAACACTGTAATTGAAAGTGCTGGGATCTAAGTAGATTCACATAATGTTTGCAGGTATCAATATATACTATATTACAGGGCTTGAAATGGATTTTTCACTTGTTTTCCAAGAGAAAGCAGATAGGGAAAATTTATTATCCTTCAGCAAGGGGGCTTTTGGTTGAAGTGTCCACATTCTGAAAATACATAAATCCCTGAACTGGGATTAGAGTCTGCAGTACATGTCATGATATTTCATTTGTTCACATAATTTTAAACTTTAAAACAAATGTTTTGAAAGCAAATAGACTGTATAACTTCTACTGCTTCCAAGGAAGCCCTAAAGATGTTACAGGTGCAAACAGTGAAAGGGCTGACATTCCGGGTCCCTGCTTGGTCAGTCCTTTGCAGACAGCTCGCCTCTGGCTCCTGATGCTGCAGGGTAGGGATTCAGGACCACCATGACCAGGGTCACGGGAGCCATACTTCAGACAGCGGGGTGTAAAAGGACAACCCTCCCCTACCTAACCAAGGTGAGTGGAGACGAGGATATTGCTCCAAAGAAGCTATTGTGAGAAGATGAAAAAGATGGCATTTAAAGAAGAAATCATGAGAAATAGCTTTTAGTTAATTCTTCTTTTAAAGTGACTTTCCTTCATATCGTCTCGATTTCTCATTTTTACACATTTAGATATCCTTAGTATATAAAACACACAGAGATGTGTTTGACAGTCTTTTTCCTCCTTAAAAATGTAGATAAGTGTCAAAACGTCTTCAATAGTTAAAACCACACCAGAGAACCTCACCTAGAATGAAGGCCGTGGGGGTCGCTCCTAATTAAATTAACGAGGCACAGGCGGCAACAAACAGTTTGCTCATCTCGTTTACAGATGAAAGATCACTAGGTAACAAGACTGTTTCCAACTCAACGTCATGTTGTAGGGTAATTAAGAGCTAACCCCAGATGATAAAAACATTCGTCTGTGTCCTGTCATTAAGACAAGAAAGCAAATGCTACTCAGAACAACCTAAACCATAAGGAGGGGTAAGAGCGTTGCTTCATTCCTAAAACCTGATCTGCAGCCGACTACACAACTGATCAGTTCTAAAGAGAGCAGCGCATTGCTGGAGGTACAGCTGCACGGAATGACATCGAGTGCAAAGCTAAGCTAATCACAATACAGTGGACCGGAAGTGTTAGATCATCAAAGAGCCGCTTCCGGACCTAAAGAACCTTTGCACTTTTAACTAAAACTCCGTGTTCCTCTGAAGATTTATGGGCCTGGCAACAGAAACACATCTTACCTTTTACTTTCCAGATTAGAGGTGATTCTGATCATATTTCTGACTGGCATAATCTGGGATTGCAGATGATCTCAATTTTTTTTTTTTTTAAAGCTAAAAGCGAACCTGCGGGTGAAATGAAAATGGCTGGGCATGTCAAGAGCCTGGGGACCATCTGCATACAGCCCAGCCACCTGATCTGTGGCTGATACTGATCCCTCCGCCCTGCCCTGTGTCAGCCAGGTGCGATCTGCACATCCTTAACCAGGAATTAAAACTCTCCACCCTGCTGCTACTTTAATTGATTGATGCTAAAAGTTTGGAAAATAGCGCCTAGCTCTCGATCACAGCGCGCCTTTAACCAAGCCTTCTCTTTCAAAGCAGGGTCCTCAATTGAAACTGGCAGGGCACATTTTTAGCTTTCGAGCAGCTCTGTCATTCTGCAAGGAATGTGTCTGCCACTTCCCAGGATAGCTTGAGCTGAAAGACATGTACTTTGAATCAGAGAATCAATAGAACACTTAATGGACAATTAGGAGAACAGCTGTAGGACTGTCAGAGCCCCATCTGCACACAGCTCAGACAGCAAGCCTGGACAGGGCACGGAGACAACGCACACTGCTCCGGGGCACTGGCCCTGGGACAAAGCTTCCCTCTCAGCTCTCATTATTGTGAATATAGTGTTCTTTTTCATTACAAATTTTAACACGTGTAGAAAATTATGGAAATTGCTTAAGCCATTTGTCAACTTATATCATGTGAATTGATCAATAAATTTCACTACTCCGTTGTTAATGTAGATAAATTTTGGCATTTAATTAAGCACTAGTGAAAATGTGGCCACTTTTCATTTCAGCAGATGCGTTTGCAATACAGAACTACAGGGGTAAATACAACCCAATCACGGATTATTGCTAAATATTTATAGACAATGTAGCAATTCCGAAAAGAGACACAAAAGATGTCTACAATGAAACAATTACTGTGTGCAAAATCTGAACTGAGAGCTGGTGGAGTCTATAGGGGCTGTGAACAGAATCTCAACATTGTAACTCCACAGAAGAATTGCTTATGTGTGTTTTTCATTCACAACGTTGCCTCTATAGTAAATTTATACTCCACAGAAATAATTCCAAATTCTCATCACAGGATGAATCTAAATATTAAAAGACAGTTCTCTAAGTTTGTAGACATGGATTAAAATTTTCATGTTAAAATAAGCCAATCCTTTTATATTTCTGTTAGTAAATTTATTTGAGTTTGAACTGGAGTTTAACTGAAGAGAAGGGAAGTCTCAAGATGCTAATTTCTTGAATATGATTTTGGTTACAAAGCTGGCCAAGAGGACACCGGGGTGGTAAATGGAGACAAGATGCCAGACAATGGAAATGGCAAAATGAACTCCTTAGGCTTCCTCCATATGGCCTGAGGGGCCCCAAGATGAAATCCTGCTCCTGACAGTCAGAAGCCCCATAGCCTTAACCCTCCGTGGCAGCGTCTGACATGATGAACTGCTGTATCTCATTTGAAGGGGACAGGCGCCTCTTGGTGATTCTGCTGCTGCCTTCGGGGAAAGGGGCACTCGGAATCACATAGCTGTCTTCACAGTGCAATCCACCCCATAATTCGGTTCCCACCATTGTCTGCAGGCTTTCGGCAGGAGGCTTGGCTGGCTGAGCACTGACTGCATTTTCAGAGAAAAGCCGGCATGGTGCCTGTGTATAAATCCTTTGTAAGTATTTACAGAAAAAGTTTAGGGAATTCGAAGCTGATCCCTCACTCCTGTTTGCACAATGCCTCCATGTCAAATTGGCCATCATGGTTCGGGCAGCTGGGCACTTCCTGTTGTCTTGGCAGAGCAAGACCTGGTCGTAGATGACTCTAAATCCAGACTCGAATAGAGAAATGAGAATTAAGCAGCCAAGGAGAAAATGGATAGGGTCTTTCTGCAGAACAAAATTACCCATCTAAATTCCCAGCCAACATTCTTTTTCTGGCACAATCCTGTGTTCGTGTTTCTTTTTATTCTGAAATTTAAATTTCCTAGGACTCGAGACTTGTTTTCACACACCTGAATGGAAAAGAGGTGGGAAACTCTACCTCAGCTCTAACACATGTAATTAGGAATCCATCCTTTGTAATCTCTGACATCGGGGCGTCATGAAGTCATAATACACATGTTTTGTTTTGGTTTTTTGTGAGTCACTCATGAGACTTTGAGGGAAACCGAGGGGAAATGCTCTCGATTCTGCTAAAGAGATACTGGCATTTGTTGAGTATTTTATGTGAACACTGAAGAGTTAAGGAAGTTAAAACACTGGTTGTAAAACAAAAAAAAAAATTAAGATCCCTTAAAATTGAGACTGTGGTACATTAAAGATGGCCACCTCTGCCATCAATAAGTGCCATCTCCTCCTCTACACCTGAGTCTAGGCTGGCCTTTAGAACTGTTTTCCCAAACTGTCTTATAGCAAATGAGACCTTATGCCTAGCCTACCCCAAAGCTTTCAAAGGTCTGGAAGCTACTGTTTTGGCAGTTTTCAGAGCCAACTGCCATGCTGTAGTAACATTTAGGTTAGACTGTGACTGAGGAGAGGTCAGTGGAGAATGGTCCTGAATGACGAAAGACCATTTTGCAATTTCAAGCACCCACGCTGCCCAAGGAAGACAGCTGGATGGTGACCACAGCATCACCACATACAGCAGGAGAGCCTCAGAACTGAGTCCAACCAGCCCACAGAATCATGAAGAGTAGCAAATTCTTCTAAGGTTAAAATAGTATGTGTGTAAGAATGCACAGAGCTAGATACTCACAAACTTTTTTACTTCTCAAATAATGCCTAATATATTTACAAGGAGTAACTACTGTGTTTGGAAATTATGCAATATGTTATACTTTATTTTATTTCAAAAATACAGATATCCTAACACTGTCATGGATGTTTAAAAAAAAAAAAAAAACAAGCGAGCAGTAGTTTGGGGGAGATTTGTTTCATAGCAATCCATAACTGAAACTTCCATCCTTTCTCAAGTTCACACTCCCTTTCAAAGTGTGGTAGCTGAAATCAACCCCACATTCCTACGCCTCTTGTAGTAGGAACCAACAAAAAACAGGAAGTTAAGATGTTAGCTGGAAAGGGGGAGGGTAGAAATATTTTTGAAAAGATGCATAGGTTGATTCTGCCTGCTACTGGCTCATCATTTTCTCTCCATGCAGCATCACTCAACACTGCAACTCTACATCAATGCTCCAACTGAATACCAAAGCAAAGCTGGTTCTCCGACAAGAATGCCATCCACTTTTAGGAATGTAGGCTTGAAAACCCACTTAAGAGTAGACCTTTCCTAAGATGCCAGCAAATGGGAGGCTGTGTGTGCTGCTTATATTAAAATTACCAAACAAAAACTAAACTCTTTTTAACGATTTATTTTTTATTTTATGTGTATGGGTGTTTTGCCTGCACGTATGTACTTGCGCCAAAGGCACACCTGGTGCCCACAGAGACTGGGAGATGGTACTAGATCCCCTGGAAGTGAAGTTACAGAAGGTTGTGAGCCACCATGTGGGTGCTGGGAACCCAACCTGGGTCCCCTGCAAGAACAGCAAGTGCTCTTAACTGCTGAGCCATCTCTCCAGCCCCAGAAACTAAACTTATTGAAAGAATTTTCTGTGAGCTAAGTGAACAAATTAGACCATAACAGCAGCACTGTCCTATACAGGTGTGCAACTCCAACAAGTAACTTTACTTGTTGGGGCCTCATTGGATTGAGCAAGTTTTCAAAGTCCTTTAAAACTCTGCCACCTTTCAAAGACATGCCACTGTTTTCCAGGTGGCCCTAATTAATTCCTTATTGTGATTACTTTAGTACTAACCCAAAAATCCCTTCTCTGTTGCCCAAAGGCAGAAATGAGTATATCCTTAATCTAATATTTTAGCTCTAATAATCTAATATTCAAAAACTGAGATGACTGTGTAAGACCCTTCGTCCTTTTCGCTCCACTGTGAAAAAGAACATCAAGAATGGTGACCATTTGTCTTTATTGTGAGGTCTCTAAAAGTTACAGCAAGTTAGTACGCATTCTGCCCCTCGGGAAAGACCTGAGAGAGACTGAAACAGTGATGGCTTCATAGTTCACACGTTCCCATGCTAGGTCTGACATTGAAAATGCCCACACTGGTAGCGACTCTAAATTTAGAGGTATCTCTACAAAACATTGAAAATATGCACCTGTATCTAAAAAAGGAATGGTTCATGAATTCCAATCCCACCACCAACCTTGGTAGTTTCAGGCACCGGGAGTTACCAGATGTGGGACTGAATGTGTCACTCACCAGCCAGGGATTCTTGGGCACTGTTCTTAACCTCCGCCTCATGTTCTTCCCTGGGAAGTACAGATTCCTGGGTATAGCATAACATGACTGATGCAGTGCATGCAGAGTGCCTAGAGAGTAAGCACACCACACTGTGCCCAGAACAGTGAGCGCTGAACAAATGATACAACTATGCAATTAGCCACACAATTAAACAATTAGGATGGAGCGTCACCAGAGCAAGAGTCCCGCCTGCTCGATTCATCTTTCTTTCTCAAGCACACAGACGTGATGTCTAAAGAAAGATTCTTATTCTAGCCAATGTCTCCATACTCTCACCGCGACAGTGTTACTCTGTTTATCTCATAGATATCATTTGGTTTGAGTTTTGTATCCTCTTACCTCTGCTTATTACTAACAGGCAATAGGCCACCTTAAAAAATGAAAGTGTAACTGCCACGCCACAGGTGCTGACAGCAAATTAAATCTTATGAGCATGAATTAAAATTATCCATGGCCCACACGGAACAGGAGACTTGGAAAAGGGGTAACTTTGCAAGTTGGGCTTGTCAAAGCTACTGGCCTTGGCAACTGGCTTTGTAAAAGTTTTCGTACAGAACCCAAGGGGCTTTAAGGGCCCCTGTGGAGTTATTCTCACTCAGCTTGCTAAGGAGTACAACCGAGACAGTTTCTGGACAACTTGCTCCAGGTCAGTGACCAAATCAAACTCAGGATTCACATGACCCCAAGTCCCACATTCATTATTCCATTATTACTGGACTTACCTTAAGAGGAAGTGAGGTCAGTGGCGTGAAGCAAATATCAGAAAACAAGGTGTATAACACATAATCTCAAGCTTTCTTCGGGGAATTCATGGATTTTGCAACACAAGATCAATGATCAAAGCCCCACAATCACGGCCAGGGACACACTGCTGCCCATGATGAAGACTTACCTCCGGTTTACATCCACATGATTGCACCTATAGTACTGCGAACATCGATTAAGGGTAACCCTGTTCCAGCTCTAAACTTGTGTCTTGTGAGTCATCCCCAGGCAAATGAGCCAGTTCATTCAGGCTCTCAATACAGTAACACAAAGCTAAACAAAAACACACACGCTCCAAAATAAAACTACCGTGGAGCAGACTTTATATAATTTTAATTGCTATCATTGTAATTAACAAGGCTATTAGCAAAGTTAAAGGCAATGAAGACACAAATAAGATCGGGCTTATGGGCAAAAAAAAAAAAAAAAAAAAAAAAAAAAAGCACTGAGAAAATTTGCAGAGAG
>CABHPQ010001439.1:0-21111 GCA_902168405.1 Peromyscus aztecus | reverse complement strand
ACTGAGAAAATTTGCAGAGAGGAGGCTGAACCACACACAAGACTGGCATGAACTACATTTTCTAGGTAGCTAAGAACATGTATATGACATGAATTCGTATCAGAGCTGTACTGACTTCCTCATCTTTTCCCACTCCAATTTCTGCAAGCAGCAAGACAGGAAATGGAAAGGAACCATTTATTAGCATCACCCACAGGCCTAATTCAAGCTGAAACTTGAGTGTCTTGCTCTTGTCCCAAGACTGAGTGATCTAAGATCTTCCAGATAATTCAGAATCCTCACCTTTGGTGTGCTTGTGGCTTTTCTGAGTTTTCCAGATTCTAAAAGATGCTCTACCAAAAGGCAAACAATTATAACAGTTTAAGTGTTTTTCTGTGCCATGAAGAATGCATTCTTTATTTTGTGGCGGGCAGGGTCACCAGAACCATCAAGGACTGTCTGTAGCTTGGGAAGGAGCTGATTTGAATAAGAGATGTGAGTTTGGTTCCATTTCTAGAGCATATCAAATAATTTTAATAGATCACAGGGAGCCAAAAGCTAGCTCTTCAGAACTTGATATGTATACAGGCATTAAAATGTATATTAGAAGTATATTAATACAACTCTATTTCAACACATTTAATTCTTAAATGCTACATATACTTGTCTAATCTCCCATTTTAAAATAGAAAAGGTTAGATTATAGCATCAGGTTAGCTCTCTTTGAAGCAGGTAATAATTAAGTTGATTCACTGTTGCAATTACTGTCAAATCCCCCTTAATTACCAGAGACTTTATAGCGGCTTCATTACACGTCTGCTATAATGCATTGTGGCCCTAAGGAGAGGTGTCGCAGGAAATTCTGCATAGCATGGATAATTCTAACCCGAGGTTACAGCTTCCAGCGAAAGCGCCCACACTGAATTTATCTTTTTTTGACATTTCTTCCTGTTACTCCAGCAGTTAAACTGAGGTAACGTCACTAAAACACCCACCAAACTTTGAAAGTTAGAATTGATTTCTCCACAGCCATTTAAAACAAAACAGAGGGGGGAGGAGGAAAGTAGAGGGGAGGAGGGAGGGAGAGAGAGAGGGAGAAAGGATAAAATAGCCATTAATTATTGCCCAAAAATCATTCTATTGTTTTAATGATGAGTTCAGATCATGTCATTCCAATAGACATCAAATCCAAATCCCTAAATCAGACTTGTGCCTCGCGTACCTTCTCCTTGTGGATATTTTTAAAAGATGAAGGCAAAAATTACAACTGACTCTCTAATAGATAATCTTGAAGAGATTATTTTTTAATTATTAGTGATTTTACCAACTGATTTCTGGGGAAAATAATCATTAAAATACAAACATCATTTCAAAGTTTTCCTAGTGCCGCTTGTGTTCACTGGGAAAATCTTTATAAACCTCTGCCTGTGGACTGAACAAGTTCAAAACAGATAACGGAATGCCTCCCTCGCAAAGATCCTTTCTTTAAGCAAAGAATCCCCCCCCACCCTCCCCCACCCCCCGCCCCCAGACTATATCAGACTCAGAAGGGGCAGCAGCGTGAATCTCACTATCGGCATCTGTGTTAACAGTTAAGGGCCTGGCTTTGTACGCAATCTAGTTATTAAATTTCTCCAGAGACCATGACTCATTAATCAAATATTCATACATCTCTGCAAATACAAGCTCAAACAGAGAATACCCTCAGAGCCAGGCCTCCCAACACAAGTGCTCTTTCATGTTAACACTGACAAAATCCTGAGAACATGTGGTCATGTTTTGCATTTCTGATGTACTATGTACTCTTCAGTACTTCGTTTCCTAAAAACAGAACACAGACGCTCTAACTCATTGCAAGTGTTAGACGGTCACAATTAAAATGACTGCACTGTTGCTTCACAACATCTTTTTTTAAACGAGGACAGTGAATCGGTTCTTCTGTTCTTTGTTTACCATCAAACAAGTAATTTTTTCCCAGGCGGATGAAGAAACCCGGGGCCATGCTCCTATTAATACAAGAATTTGTATTAGCATGGAAACAACAAATCGCTACTTAAACCAGGAAGGCCAAATCACTTAACATATTAGAGACATGAACTTGCTATATTTTGCAAAGCCCTGGGTCTGCTTTGTGCCACTGGGTGTTTCCCCCACTTTGTACAGTTAACAAAAGGTCTTTGCAACCCACAGTGTCTAGAAAATGAGGGTCTGCGAGGCAGCCCAAGAAGAGAAAGCACAAATGTTTCCTCATAAGGCTGCGAGGATCAGGCTCCTCACCTCAGGGTGGGCAAGATGAACCATGGAAAAGGGGAGAAAGAAAGGAACATGTAATGCAAACTTCCCCCTTAGCACATAACTCACTTTCCCAAAACAGGACTTGATTCTCAATGCTCCCTAAAGAGAAGCGACTGTCAAGTGCGCCTCATCCACTCCATCCATGCCAGTCTCCTACGCACACTGATTGGGTCTTTAACCCAGAATTCTTCCAGAGCCTGGGTCCCAGACTGTCCTCCACCACCATCCTCTCTTTGCCCTATCAAGCCCAACCTTCCTCCACTACCCATGTGCCACTTTCTCTAGATTTCCTGTGTCCTTCAGAATATCTAACTCAGTATGGTGTGGGGACACCTAGAGTCAGCTGCAGAATCAGGAGTGGGTTAAATCCCAGGTCTGCAAATAACCAGGCATTTGATACTCAATGTTTCCGTCTGTAAAAATGGAGATGATGAAGAGATCTGCTTCCCAGGGTTTTTGTGAAATGAACTCAGTGTGTGTTTTATAACATGTGGTATGAGGCAGTCGCTGCCATCCACACCATCACGGCAGTCCTTCGAACTCTACCACTCCACACTGACTCCAACTTTTCTTTCGTCTGAGGATAGTAACTCTCTCCCAAATGTTCCAGTGGACTCCTCCTAAGTGTTTGCAATCCTCTGGTGAGCACAGCTTTGCACATCCACTTCCAGATGCTGGCTCTACCATCACCCTGTGTCCTTTCCTATGGAGCTCACGCCATCCATATCATCTACCACAGTCCCCAGTTCTGGACTCCAGCCTGAATTCTGCTCTTCCTATCATTTTCAATAGCTTCTACTTCTCAAAACTTCCTTATATTAAATCCTTTGCAAGTGTGGTAAAAACCTATGGGATGCCCCAGGAAACATTTAAGTTCAAATAAAAATAAATGTATGATTAAGAGGAAATTACTAAAATATTTTTGAAACATGAGATATAGTAAAATATCTGTTTCTTTATCAACACATTAATAAATCCAAGAAGCAAGCCCTACCATAATTTCAAAGAGATGTAACTATTTCAAGATATCTGCATTAACTATGATATGAAAACATCTGGTTCCTATCTACGACAAGGTTATAGTTATGGCTGATAACAATGTACTTTGCTTCCTACATTCCTAATAAAAAATTTCACAAAATAAAATAAAAATAAAAGAAATTCTATGTTTAAATTGTATGTTAGTGGAAATATAGATGCAAGCTTCCCCGTCCAAGTTCACAGATCCCTGGGTTCTAGTCAGAGGTCCATCAGGTTAAAAATGAAATGCATTAAGTGGCCTGTTCTTTCTGAGGCCCGTATAAATTCAGCAAGTACATCCACAGAAGCTGGAGAGTTATACCATGGTAAAACTGACGCCATCGAGAAGGGCTTGAGGAATCTTCTGGTTTTAAATCTTCATGATTGAAGTGTAAAGATTAAACTGATTTCTATCGTGTTCTTCCTTCACAGTGTCCTTCCTTTTCTTTCTACCGGGAATCCACCTAAGAGCATCCTTCAGCCCAAGCCTCACGGCCCTCAGCTACCCGGCCTCAGCACACTTTAACCCTCTCACTCCCTCTCTGCATGTCACTGCCGTGTTCCAAGCACCATCACTTAATACCTGCAATGGTTCCCCCAGCCAGTGTCAAAGCCATGCACCTCAGAAATTCCTATGGGATGAGTCCTTTTCCAACCCCACTTCCAGTTAGAAAACATGCCTCTGGACTCCGACTCTGAATGTTTATACTACTTTTTAAAAAGATTTTTTATGTTTAATTGTGCATGTGGGTGCAGTGACCATGGAGGCCAAAAGAGGGCGCCAGATCCCAGAACCAGAGTTACAAGCTGTTGTGAGCCACCTGTCAGTGTGGGTGCTGAGAGCCAAACTCTGGTCCTATCTTAACTGCAGAGCCATCTTCTGTAGTCCCTGTGCTGATAATTAACTCATCTCTGCAGTCATATATCCATATTAGATTTCTAGATTCATCTCAAATGCCATCCTTCCTATAACATGTTAGCTGTATTTTGGGACAAAACATCATCTTACCTTGTAGAATTTCTAATGTGCCCTTTTTTGGGGGAGGGGGTTACAGTTTTGTGTGCCTATTCTCCACCCTTAAGTAAATTTCTAATGCTTGTAGTCCAACCCCAGTTCAAACAAATCTCTTAGAGCCTTTTCAAACTTAAGACAGACATTAACGAGTGTAGACAGCAAGTTTAGCACTTATTGATTAGAGCAGCCAGACATTTTCCTCACCGAAAGCCCACACACCCCTTGCTGTAACTCTACCTACTTCTGTAGTTGGTATGATTCCAGTTCATAGATGTTAAACAACTTGCTCACAGCCAGGACACACACACACACACACACACACACACACACACACACACACACACACACTAAAGGAAGCAAGAAAGAACATGGCAATCTTGAAAAAGAATGAAGCTGGAAGTTTCTAGCAAAGTTACAGTAACGAACACAGAGTACACTTAAGAGTACAGGACCAGAAGTGTAGATCAGTGATGCTGTGTGTACTTAGCACATCCAAGGCCCTAGCCTCTCCCACCCCTACCCGCATGCCCCACTCCACCTCCAGCACTCAACTGAGGGTCTAGAACCAAATCCTTATATTCATGGTCAACTGATTTTCAGTAACACTGCAAACACCATTCAACAGGAGACAGAACAGTCTTTTCAACAATGGCGCCCAGACAACTGAATAGCCCCAGGCATCAGGATGAATCCAGGCATGCATTTCACAGCGTATACAAAAATCGGCTCAGCATGAATAAAATGTAAGAGCTAAAATGATAAAACTCTTAGAAGGAAGTACAGGAATCACTCTTTTTAACATAGACTAAGCAGTGGCTTCTTAACTATGACACCAAGAGCATAAACAACCAGAGAGGAACACAGAAAACAGGAAAATTAGACTTGGATTAGAATTAGACGCATTTTGTGTTCTTCCCCCACCATGCCCTCCCTCCATTTGGTCCTTTGACACAGGACCCAAAGCAATGGGGTAAACAGAAGCCTTCATCATGAAACTAAGACAATTCACAGACTGAAAACGTCCAGAAATCATATGACTGACAAATAACTTAGATCCAGAACATGGAAAGATTCCTTACAACTCAATAATATAAAGACAAAGGACCCAACTTAGAAATGAGCAATCAACTTGAATTTCTTCTGTGGGTGTCTTAGTTAGGGTTTCTATCTCTGTGATGAAACACCATCACCAAAAAGCAAATTGGGGAGGAAAGGGTTTATTCAGCTTACACTTCCATATTGCTGTTCATCACCAAAGAAGTCAGGACAGGAACTCAAGCAGGGCAGGAACCTGGAGTCAGGAGCTGATGCAGAGGTCAGGGAAGAGTGCGGCTTACTGGCTTGCTCATCATGGCTTGCTCAGCCTGCTTTCTTCTAGAACCCAGGACCACCAGCCCAGGGATGACACCACCTGCAATGGGCTGGGCCCTCCCTCAGTGATCACTAATTGAGAAAAGGTCTTACAGCTGGATCTCATGGAGGCATTTCCTCAACTGAGGCTCCTTCCTCTCTGATGACTCTAGCTTGTGTCAAGTTGACACATAAAACCAGCCACTACAGTGCAGTATGAAAACTGAAAAGCATATGTCAAGATGTCAAATGCTGTTACTAACTGGGGAAATCAAGGTGAGTGAGGAAGGGGAGAAGCTGGAGGGGCCTCTCCCTCCACATTGCTATAGAGCTATAAAGAGGTGTAACCACCTTGGAAAACAGTTTGGGAGTTCTTCATATAGTTAAACATAAAGTTTCCCACATCACTAGCAATTTCAATTCCTAAGTATATGCCCAGGAGAATAAAAATATACATCCATATAAAATCATGGACATGGCTGGCAATAGTACATTTTACATAGAGGCCAAACAGTATAAATAATACAAACGTTCATCAATTCATAAATAAACAAAATGTGGTTTCTCAATCTACTGGAATATTATTCAATCACAAAAAGAGTGAAGTCCATCACCACGTAAAAAAAAGTCATGCTAGCAGAGTGGTAGTGGTGCTCGCCTTTAATCCCAGCACTTGGAAGGCAGAGACAGGCAGGTCTGTGAGCTCTGTAGGTCAACCTGCTCCACACAGCCAGTTCGAAGGCAGTCAGAGCTACAAAGTGAGAATCTGCCTTAAAAGAGAGAGGTGGGGGCAGGGTTGTTGTTTAAAACAAAAACCAACTGTGATGACACTCTGGTTGGGTAAGTGGCCCCCACAGGCCAAGTGTTAAAGGCTTGGCCCCAGCTACCACTGGGAGGTAGCAGAATCTTTAGGAGGTGAAGTCTAGTGGACAGGAATGACCCTTGAAGGGGACACTGTGACCTGACCCTTCCTTCTCTCTGCTCCCACCATGCTCTCCTGCTGTGATTGATATGCTTACCTTACCACAGGCCAAACAGCAAACAGGACCACTGACTATGAATAAACAGGATCACTGACTATGGATCGAAACCTCCCAAAGTATGAGCTAAAATAGGCCTTTCCTTTTAAAGTTGATTATACAGGTATTTTGTGGCAGCAATAATTGCTAACTCAAATTACTACACTAAATAGACTTATCTGGGACTTAGATGTACAGTAGTTATATAATCTAGTACCCCTCAACTACCTTAAATAACAGACTACACAATTTTTGGATTTTATTACCAGTTATTTTTTAACTATGTCATGAAGGCAGAAAAATAAAAGTGATAAAAGTACTGGTAAGAAATGCAGATCTCATAAATTTAATTAATATACAGACAGAAATAATCAGCCTCTGTGAAATGCTCAGGCAAATGTATATCTATTTTAAGGTAGACAAGTATATGTTCTACTGTACAAAAGAAAAAGAAAATGAGTTATAGCTATATCAAGGTCATGACAAGCCTATATGATTAAAAATAATTTGAGCTTTAAATATTTTTAAATATTTTAAATTCCCTTTTATAATATTTTAAATCTTCTTAAACTATTATTTTAAAACATCTATTATTCAGCCCCTTCAGATTCAACTGTCTCAAGTCTTTATAAGAACAAATGATAAGCAAAAATAGAGTGTCTCTTGGTGTAGACTTGGGCTAGCAGCCATAAGGGTTATGGCTAGAAAGCAGTCAGGTCACAGGTCACAGGAATGAACACCATGTAAGCCAGAGGCTAAAATAACACTACATAAATAAAATCACGAAATGCTCAATGTGTGGTGACCCTCTTCACCAAGAATAAACAGATTAATCAAATAAAAATCCAAATTCAACCAACTGGACATGCTTCAAGGACTATATGAACATGACCTACAGAAAGATGAAAGCAACATATCAAGACAGCAAGAGGTGGGTGCATTTTTTTCTTGTCATATCTATTAAATACAGTAAATAATTTAAATACACATGTGCAGCATCTCCCCACTAAAACCCCTGTTCTAATTACTCCTGACAGCAGGATTTCCTCACCAGACCTAATCTCCCTGCATCCATTTGCTATATTCTAAAACAAGCAACATTACCAAGTGAAAAGCAAGCCGTATGTAAACACACTGCACAAGTTGGGGAGTGGGGATCCTCTACACCTAGTGCCTCTGGAGTTGCCCAACATGGCTTCTGGGGAAGAGACAGGCTTTTACCTTTATGGAAATAAGAATCCCTTATCTTATTTCTAAGCAACTGCTTTTCCCTTTCTATTCTTGGTTGTGGGGGTGGGGGGTAGGGAGGGCAGAATGGAGGATTCCCTGCACCCACGCACACACATGCACAGGCCACAGGAGGACATTAGGTGTTCTGCTTTATCATTCTCAGCCACATTCTCTTGAGACAGGGTCTCTCTCTCTCTCTCTCTCTGAACCCAGAGCTTGCCATCTTGGCTTAGCCAGCAAGTCCCAGCAATCCTTCTGTCTCCACCTCCAGCAGGGCTGGGGTTAGGTGAGGACACAGCCGCACTGTCTGTTTCGTGGGTTCTGGGGATGCAAACTCTGGTCCTCGTGACTGTGCAACCTGCGCTCCTGCTCACTGAGCCAGCTCCCGCCCCTTCTATCACGATGTCTGGATGTCCGGCTTCTATCTCACCAATGCTTTAAATGTAGTGTCTTCCTCATCTCATGTCTGCTTTGATGACAGCACATTTAGTCATTTTATTTTTGCAAATTGCTTCTTTATTATTTACCTGCCCTTCCTCTTGTTTCCTGGTTCTGGAAAATCCTTTATCGTTGTTTTTGCTTGATTGTTTCTTTGTTTGTTTTTCTTTTAGAGCTTGCACTAAACTCTAAACATGGAGTCAAAAACACTTGCATGTCAAATACAAGCTATTGAGGGTGATCTCTAACCAACCATGACAGTGAAACTTCTCTGAGGTGGAAGGGAAAATCTGGACCACTGTGTTGTGACTGGAATAAAATGCTTTCTGGCACAGAAGAAGAGAGGCTAACTAGAGACCACTAGAAAGCACACAGGGAAGTCATTTTGTGGCTTTCTGTTTTAACGTCAGTTCTCCTAGAGTTAGAATTAACTGACAAAATTGTGTTGGCCTCGGACAGTGTCAAATTCTAAGGTGGACAGATCCCAGAGTGATCTGGATTAGTAATCTCCTACGATTATCTTCTCACTAACACAGATTTGATGAGGTTGGTTTGATGTAATAGCAGAAAAATGAAAACCTCAGGGAAATTTTCTGGAAATACTCACACTATAAAGGATCTTTTTATTTATTCATTCATTTATTCAGGAAAAGATGACTGTTAAAATTGCCTGCTGGTGGTTTACACACTGGCAAAAAAAAAAAAATTAATTCACAACATCAAGCCTTATAAAGAAGACAAAGAAAATGCTTATTTAAAAAGTTCTATCAAGGCAGGCGGATCTCTGTGAGTTCAAGGCCAGCCTGGGCTACCAAGTGAGTTCCAGGAAAGGCGCAAAGCTACACAGAGAAACCCTGTCTCGAAAAACCAAAAAAAATAAATAAATAAAAATAAAAATAAATAAAAAGTTCTATCAAAACTTGTACAAAGTCATTTCTGAAACGTTCCTGTAAGGTCTAGTATCTTCAATAGGAGACTCGCTCCATCAGGACCCTAATGAGAGCTCATCTCAGACTCTGCCTTGGAAGACAGCACTCCGAAGCATCCCTGACCGTGCTTCCAAGCAAAGTGCTTCTAGCCTGACCCTAATGGTAAAGTCCAGCTGCTGCTTCCCTAGTGAGAAAGAAGCCTAGCTTTGGCTGGTCCTCAGATGAAGGTGAATTAGTAAACAACCAAGATAAACCCATCACTCTTAATTTCTACCCATACATTCATTCACCCCCATACATTACTAAATATACTTTAGGTACATATTATTATGCTAAAAGTTTCTGATTCGAGACAGTTATTCCCAGTCAGGTAGATGATTGTGTTGTAAGATTTGTTTGTTTTGACTGCACAATATTCTGAAACAGCATGTTAAATGGAATTTAATGTAAACAGTTGCTACTTCCTCTCTCCTTACCATTGTCCGGGTAGACTGTTGTCTCACTCCAATATTCTACTTTAACAGTATCTTTCAAAGAGCTAGGGAAGTAAAGAGTTCTTCTGTAACTACAAGCTTTTATGGAGAGCTCTTACACAGGAACACTTACAATCAGTGCTGATCCATGTAACGATGTAAGTGCTCGCATGAGACGTGTCTACTGTCCAATCCTGCGGTATCTGAGATGAGAGGAATGCAACACATAAAATCTGGCATATTCTTGGCTTCTCACTCTTATACTGCCTTGACATTCTAGGAAAAGTAGTATTGAACTTAATTTGTCCAGATTTATCTAGGGCAAAGGGAAAATTTAGATTTTAGACTGCTTCAATTCAATAAACCATCCTCAATGGGAAATGTCAAACCTGTTTTTATTCTTCAGGCTTACTGAAGCTATCTCACGCCCTCTGTTTTGGCTTCACATGCAACTGTAAACAAAGGGATTCTCTGATACAGGAGGGCAATGACTACACGATACAAACTTTTACATCTTTATAA
This sequence comes from Peromyscus aztecus, assembly GCA_902168405.1. NCBI lineage: Eukaryota > Metazoa > Chordata > Mammalia > Rodentia > Cricetidae > Peromyscus > Peromyscus aztecus. The sequence continues at coordinate 10,841 of CABHPQ010001439.1, read as the reverse complement.
GTCATCATTCCACACTGAAACACAGAAGTTTCGTAAAATAGTTAATCCTCTGCTTCAGGCATTATTTACATTCATCAGAAACAAATAGAATTCATTTGAGATAATGATCTTTTTCAATAAGAGAATTAAAATAATCCAAACATTAAAACCAAAACAAAAGTATTTTATGTTCTCAGATTTTTATTAAAGTATTTGTTTTATAAACCTTGCATGGTAATAACTCTCAATATATCACAAATTTGTCTTTAGTAAACTCACAACACACTTAAGGCAGATTTAACCTGTAAATAGTCTCAACTTCTAAACACCATGACATCACTTTAAACAAACAGCAAAATCAGAAAGCATCCATATCTTTCTTGGTATTCATCTTTAGACTTAAAAATTGGGTAATACATTGGATTTCCATAAAATTTCACTTTTAAGATAGGAACAAATGATACAACTATTCTGGAATTTCCTTTACCTAATTAAAATAAATATAGATACTACTGACAACTTAACTTTTAAATACATGGCGAAAATCGACACTTTAGGACAGCTCCGAGGTAGAACACCTGCCTAGCATGTACAAGGCCCTGGGTTCGACCCCAGGACAAAAAAAAAGAAAGAAAAGAAAGGAAGAAAAGAAAACACAATGCTTTATATTCATTCCTCATCGCTCTGCAGCAAGCATATGAGTAGCTATTATAAAACCATATTATTAAGTATTGCCTGAAAATCCTGCTTACATGATTTTACGTGTCCATTTAGTTATGTAGGTACACAAAGCCAAAGCACTCTCTGGTTCCCTTAACAGCAGGAGCCTGGGAAGTTCTGAAGACCCAGTCTCTGGTCTCCTGTCAGTAACACCAAGCAAGGCTTTGAAAATTAATTTGGTGATCCCAATCTTTGAGGGAACCTGTATCAAACCTCCAGGGGACCAATGGGCTCAGGTAGAAGATGATTGGGACCAAAAGGCTTACAGTTAAGGTAGTGTTTCATTAGCACATCTTTGGGAAACAGGAATGCAACCGGAATCATTGTTAATTATCACTAGAAAGCAAGAGCCATCCAGTCATTCCTTTCAGAAAATACCTTTAAAGTTTGGGTGTTTTCAAATGTGCATTGTTAAAAGGACACGCATAGTTGGGAATCTGATGACAGAGGATCTCGAGCGTGCTTGTCACTCTTTGTGGCTCCCCCGTGGTCAAGCTCTTCTCATAAACACAGATGCATTAATCTTTAAAGTAGGACAAACTCTTCTGTGCTAAATCTTTTGAATTTTTTCTTCTCATCTTCTGAGAAAAGGTCTTCTTCACTGGCTGCAGTAGATGTAAAATCGAAGTCTCTGGAATGGCCGTTTACAAAAGTGAATAATGGATACTTCTCCTTAGAGGAAATGCTCAACATCTGTAAGAGACAGCACAATGAATCACACACTGGATGCAGCTGCACACAGTAGGGCCACGAGACAGAACTAACCGTTTCAGCCCTGGCCTCGTTGTGAGCATTTCTCTCTTACATTCACCCAGTGCTATTGTTTGAACTGTCCCGTCTACAGGATTGAAGTTGATCAGCACCACACAGTTTACCCATAAAAATACAAGCTAGATCACCAAGCCCTTCCACTCCAGGTCTCCCACAGTCCTCTAGTCCCATTATTTTGTTGTCATGCTGAAGAACTAGCTCATATTTCTTTTTTATTTATTTATTTATTTATTTATTTATTTATTTATCATATATACAGTGTTCTGTCTGCATATGCACCTGCAGGCCAGAAGAGGGCACCAGATCTCATTACAGATGGTTGTGAGCCACTATGTGCTTGCTGGGAATTGAACTCAGGGCCTTTGGAAGAGCAAGCAGTGCTCTTAACCTCTGAGCCATGTCTCCAGCCCTACAAAGCTCTCTTAAAAATTCAGTTTGAGGGCCAATGAGATGGCTCAGTGGATAAAGATGCTTGTCACCAAGCCTGACAACCTGAGTTCAATACCTAGCACCCACATGGTGGAAAGAGAGAATTAATTCCCACAAGCTGTCCTCTGATTTCCACATGTAAAAAATGGCATATGCATTTTAAAAATGTAATAAAAACAAAGAAATAGGTTTGGTCTTTCCAAAGATTCCTATACCAACAATTTTGACTATATATTTCTGCTTTAATCCAATCAACATGAAAGAGTGATCTCTTGTACAGTAATGACACATTGACTCCTTATTAAAAAAAAAATAAAAAAAAGCAGCCCCTAAAATCTTGTGGGGACCTGCAACTCCTATATAATAAACATTTGTAAATTACAGATTCAAGCATACTTTGAACAATTTTAAATTTTTCTATTAAATAAATTCTATTAAAATATAAACAATGTTCATTAAAATGAATAGAAAACTTTCTCTGAAGAATGTTTGAACAGAAAATTTTCTTTCTCTTTTTTCATTTTTGAGACAAGATGTCATTCTGTTCTCAGACTGGTTTCAACTTCACAATGGCCCTGCCTCTGCCTCTGAAATGCTGGGATTATAGGCATTACCAACAGCCCCGGGAGAAACCAAAATTTTGTTGTTAATAAAGACCATTAAAACTCTGAAAATTTCAAGTTACACAGCAAAGGCTGAGAGAATATCAACTGTATATACACACATCACTAACCATCAGTTAAATATGGTTTGTTATCATCTGTAGATTTACCTCTCTCTTTCTCTCTCTCTCTCATACACACACACACACACACACACACACACACACACATTACATTTGTAGATTCTCTTGAAACATGGCTTAAAAAGGTAGCTCTGGCAAAAGAAATAATGTTAAAAACATTTCAACAAGACATTTAACATAAAACACATCTTCTTGTTGCATGGAAACAAACCATATTAAAACAGCCAAGTACTAAAAACATTAGAGGTGATGAAACTAGATCTTATAATTCATATCAGGCTTCTAATTCATACATTGCTGTAGTTTATTTGATTTGCATTCTACAAAAAAGAGGAGAAGGGCAAAAATATGGGAAATAAAGAACAAGAGGCGGAAAGGATTGGCATCTGAGGAACCATCTTCACCAGCCAACAGCTGGGATATATGCCAGACCTGCCTGTCATTTTACATCCATTTCATGTCACTTGTAAAGTCCAGTATCTGATGGGCAAGCATCCATATTACATTGTTTTCAGATCAACACAGCAGAGCTAATGTTAGAATCTTCACCTTTCCTTTCAAAATCAGAAAGGAGTCTTTTGGGTTTGTTAGCTATGACCAAGATGCTCATTGATCATCAGATTTAAATTTGCACCCCAGGAAAAAAGTCAGAAAGAAAACGTTTACCTTTTGTAAAGCACGTTTACCCTCCTGCAATGAAAGCCCTCCTATACAAAGAGTGTTGATTCCAGCTTTGAGAACTATCACAGCACAATCTTTCTGAGTTTATTTAAAATAAGGCTAGAGGCTCTCAAACGAGAAATAAATTAAAGGTTTATCCAGGGAGCTGGGGAAAGAGCTCAGGGTTAAGAACACTGACTGCTTCTCCAGAGGACCAGGATTTAATTCCCAGCACCCACACAGCAGCTCAACACCATCTCAAACTCCAGTTCCAGGAGATCGACGCCCTCTTTCTGCTCTCCGTGGGCACTCATGTGGGAAACACCCACACACATAAAATTAAAAATAAAGGTTTATCCAAATTAGTTAAAATGCAATGTCCACATAAAACCTGCACATAGGATTGGAGAGGTGATTCTGCAGTTAAGAGCATTGGCTGCTCTTGTAGGGGACCCAAGTTCAGTTCCCAGCACCCACATGGCATCTTCAACCGCCTGTAACTCAAGTACCATAGGATTCAACACCCTTTCACCTCCACAGGCACCAGGAACACCTGTGGCGCACATACATTCACTCAGGCAAATAGTCATATGAATAAAATAAAAATAAATACACTTATTTAAAATCCTGCATATATAAGTTTACAGCAGTTATCTTCACAATGTCAAAACTTGGAAGTAATCACGATGCTGTTGTTGTTTAATGAAAAAACAAATAAGCTGTGGTAATCCAAGAAATGGAATGTTAGTCTGTGCTGGAAAGAAAGGAGCTATCAAAACATGTAGAAACTTCAAGTGCATATCACCATGTGGAAAAGGTCAACCCGAGGAGGCTACATACTGCATGGCCTCAGTTATATGACATTTTGGAAACGGCAAAACAATGGGCACAGTAAAAGATCAGCATCTAAGAGGACAGGGGCTGAGCAGGCACAGGAGAGAGGGTTTTCTGACAGTTAAACTACTGTTTATGATATATAATGACATGTGTCTCAATGTGTCTGTCAGAAGCCACAGAAATCACAGCATACAGTGTAAATCTCAAAACTCTGGATTTGGGACAGTAGCAACGTGTCAATCTGAGTGCCTTGGTTGTAACAAATACCCTGCTGTGGGGAGGGATGGCGTGTGGGAACTTTCCTAAAACATAGAAGATCATTCGTCCTATTAAAAATGCACTATAGGGAGGTGGAGGGGAGGGGGCAGGGGGGATGAGAGGAGAGGAGGGAAACTGCAGTGGAGATGTAAAACAAACGAATAAGTTTAATTAATAAAAAAGAAAAAATGAACTATAATGGACAGTAGACTAGAAAACGAAGCTATCAACATGATATGGGAAGTAAGCTGTCATTTCAAGACAAATAAAAACTGGAGTGCCAAAGGAGGCTTCGGAGACTGTCTAGCTCATCCTCGTTCCTAACAGACAAAGTCAGAACCAAAGGACTCGTGATTACACAGCCATCGAAGATGACTACCACTTCAACAATTCATTATTGATACATGCAGCTTCAACAACCTGTCAACATCCTTTCCAGATACTTCCTATAGCTAGGAGTAGCACAGCAAGGCATCTTTAAAAACACAAAGAACTACTGATTTGAAAAACTGGGGGCTGGACAGACGGCTCAGTGGTAAGACTGCTTGCTGCTCTTCCAGAAGACCCGAGTTTGGTTCCCCGCACTCACGTCAGATGGCTCACAACCACCAATAACTCCGGCTCCAGGGGATCCAATGTCCCCTTCTGGCCTCAGTGAGCACCCACACAAACACAGGTACAGAAATACAAATAAAAATACGTTCTAAAACTTGATCCTGAAATTGTTTTTTAAAAAAAGAAAAGTCTGGTGTTCTTTGTAATTGGAATACTGGCAATTTTGTCAAAATTTTGGGGTTTTACAAAGTGGATAATACAAAATCTACATTTAAAAATTCCAAATTTGGTTATCTATGTGAGGCAAAATATCACTAATTTAACACTATTCAAAGCTGAAGACAATGTCAATTATTTAATGATTTAGGGAAACGTTTATTGTATATCTGTTTTCTAGATTTATTCTTTTTTTTTTTTTTTTGGTTTTTTGGTTTTTCGAGACAGGGTTTCTCTGTGTAGCTTTGCACCTTTCCTGGAGTTCACTTGGTAGCCCAGGCTGTCCTCGAACTCACAGAGATCCGCCTGCCTCTGCCTCCCGAGTGCTGGGATTAAAGGCGTGCACCACCAATGCACGGCAGATTTATTCTTATATGTGTGTGTGCTTGCACATGCACATGTATGTGTGTGCAAGTGCTGGTCCAGGGCAGAAGAGGGTATTGGATCCCCTGAAGCTGGAGTTACTGGTGGTAGTGGGCTGCCAGCTGTGGGTTCTGGGAACTGAACTCAGGTTCTCTGGAAGAACAGCAAGCACCCTTAACTGCTGAGCCATCTCTCCAGGCCCCAAACCTTTATTAAATAATCTTTTACAAACTTTTATTATATATGTGTGAAGGCACCCGTGGGGGTCAGAGGAACATTTTCTGAAGTCAATTCTTTTCAAATCATCAGGGTTTCTTGAAGATGCCCTCACCTGCTGAGCCATCTCCTAGTCCTACTGTATATCTTTAAAAACAGAATATAAAGCTATTTATAAAACTGAACCTCAAGCACATTAAAATAATTTTATGTCTTTTGAAGACTGGAAGGAAATATAATGAAAATATTAACCTTTGTCTCTAGAGGGGAAAAATAACAATGGGCTTTTTTCCTGTTGAAATATATATATAAAATCATATATATTATTTATATATATATATAAAATTTTCAAAACTTTTAAACACATATTTTTTCCATAAATTAAGAAGAATCCCAGTTTTAAATTTTTATGATCAATTAATTTACTACAGCATAATCGATTTCCAAAAGGGACTAGGGTGGTTGCTCATCAACTTTAGACAAGTCTAAATTCTATTCTGTTTTCACAACATAGCCAAATACCATGCTGAAGTTGCTTTGTTACCTGAAAAGCAAGTCATATATTTCTTTACAGGAAAGAAATATGATCATCCTTTATCTATGTAGTGGGGTGACAGGCTTCAGAATTTAGAAAGGAATCTAGAGGACAGGAGTTGAGTAATTTATTTCATCATAAAGCTAGTTAGAAGAACAGAAGTAAAACAAGTGACAATCTCTTTCCCCATGCCAAAGTTCCTTCCACTATGGCCTACCACCAAACACGGAAATCACCCTAGCCCACAGCACTCTAACCATACTGTCCACGATCACTGCAATGGGCTACAGCCTATGTGCTGGTCACATTCTAATGTCAGCCAAAAGTATGAGAAATAAAATTACCAAAATCACCTTGAAAAGCCTTTCGATTGTTTAAAGCATGGCAGTCATAATCTGATATGCACCCCCTTGTTCAGTGACATGTATAAATATATAATACAGACTAACATTTACTATGAGCCAGAAATGACAGCCCACACCCATAAGTGTAGCACACTCCCAAGTACTTGAGCAGATCAGGAGTTAGATGCCAGCCTAGACTAAATATATCAGGATACCGTCTTAAAATACCCAAACTAAAACTAAATACATATACATATAAACATGCACACATATTAAAGAGCGCTGGAGAGACGGTTCCGTAGTTAAGTGCACCGGCTGCTCTTACAGAGGACCTGGGTTTGATTCCCAGCATCCACGTGGCGGCTCACAACCATCCGTAATTCCTGAGACCCTCTTCTAAATTCTATGGGCAGCAGGCACACACATGGTTCACAGACAAATGCAGGTGAAACACCCACACACAAAGTCAAATGCACATGTAGAAATAGTGCTTTGTTACCACAGAGCCATGACTGAAGCGCACTAAGGATGCAGGTGCTGTTAACCGCCTCATACCTGTCCCTTCACTACTCAACCGTAAATCCAGTTGCTCTTCTAGCTCGCAAATAAAAGCCTTCATTCGTTCTTATTCTCCCCTTGTTTCTGTGATCATCAACACTGGGCGTTTCTTTCTTGAATGTTACTTCTTTTTGGTTTTGCAATATTTCACTTCCCAGTGTTTTCTGGATGATTCTTCCTTCATTCCATCCTTCACTCACTGTCTCCGTTTCTTTCCACATCCCAAAATACAGACATGAAATTGATCCTTCATCTCTCCTGCATATTAGCTCATTCAATATTCACCCCCTTAAAAACCTTACCTGCTCTCAGTTCCAACTGTTTCTCTGTTAAGCATTGTTACTATCCATCGTATGTAGCCGAGGGGGTACTGAGGATCGGGGGAACTTCTCTAAGGCTGCATGGCTAGAAGTGACTGGCAAAGCCAGGTCTGCCCACTGGCAGCTTAATGCTAATACGGCTGCTACGCTATCCAGTCTACAACAGAGGAGGGCTCACTGCAACATCGGATCAAACCAATCACTTGATTAGTTCCCTTCCAGAATTCCCTATCCATAGTGATATCTTTTATATCAATTAGTGGTAGAGACAGGAGACAAAAACAATTAACAAAGATCTTAAACAATGGGAACTATTTTATCAACAAGAAGTCTTTTTTTTTTAAGTTTGCACTGTTTAGTTGACATTAAAAGACAGTGTCTATAATTCCCTGGCCTCACTCTCCTAATCACAGTAAGATTACTAACATCCCATATGTTTAGTTTGCCTTCAGTGTAGGGTCAAGCAGATCTGAGAGTGACAACACTGCATCTATATCCCATCTCATCAGTTAAACATCCCCAAACTCCGTGCCCACCCAGGCTTCGCTGCCCAAAGTGTATCTAAATGACTGAGACCCTGGGAACAGGAGTGAAAAGGCACATTATCACCACCAATACAATCAGGATTTTCCTTGAAAAAAAAAAAAAAAAAGGAAAAGAACCGGGATTAAACAAGTACCCAGTGGTGTTTGTGTGCCATTCACAGATGAGGAGCATGGTAAAAATAATAACGCGAGGCCACGTGCTAAGGACGTCTTCATGTTCCGTGGTCGGAAACAGCCAGGCTGAGTCCTGAATGACACGAAGCGAACACGGTGGGCAGAGGAGCCAGAGGGATTAAACACTGTGGCTGCCAGCATCCTCAGCACATTTGAACAGACAGATGAGAGGAGAAGCATGGTCCTCAAGGGCAGATCTCACAGGTCCTGGTGAGTCAGATGAAAAGGTAGTCTGGGTTTCACTGTTTGTTTAAACACTCAATTGATAACCATTCTACCACAAATTTCTCACAGCATTCTTCTGAGAGTTTCTACCCACAGTGCTGTCTAGTCCTTCCTCACACTTCTTTCCCGATTGTACAAGGATCAGTCCTTCCGGGTCTAGCCCAGGTTCTATAGACCTACCTCAGACCACACACACTGACAGCTCCTCCAGAGCCCTACAGACTTGTCCAGCATATCGTATAGACGACTAACATTAACTGTGGCACCAGAAGACTCTGTTCAAAGCCAGATACCTGTGAATTGTGTGGGTCTGAGAGAGTTACCTGACCAGACTGTCTCCCCTCACTCAGCTGTAAACGCCAGCGATGTGAGCATCTACCCAACAGAGCTGCTGTGCAGACTGATTCAGTTAATGCATTTAAAGTTCTTACAAGACTGTCTGGTGTCTAATGTGTTGACTTTATCACTGTTACTGCCATTATTATCATAATATTAGTCTTCTGGCATTTATTAAACATACAGATTCATTTATTGTTAATGTCTATTCTTGTCTTCCTAATGAAACTATAAACCCCTGAAGATTACACAAGAAATCAAGAGTTCTTATCACTATATCCCAGAAGGAAAAGGGTGTGGTTGGAGAACATGGAGCAAGAAAGAGCATCTTTGGGAAATATCACAGACATGCGCCTGAAACACAAAAGTGATTTCACAAAGACGTTTTCTGAAACAGTGACGGATGCAGGAAACTGTGCACCACTGCAGAAAACGGGAATCTTGATCTGAGACAAGAAAGAAAACTCTTTCTCTCTCTCTCTCTCTGTGACTACTTTGGACAAGGCACACAGAGGCCAGTTCCAACCCAACATAAAACAAACAATGAAAGCGAACAACTCTTCGACAGCAGGATCTACCTGAAAACTGAAAAGACTTTCAGGAATGTGCTCTCTGCCACCAGAAATAGAGCTGGTCTGCTGCCGCCGGGAAGGTGGATTCACATGTAGACGGAGGCTGTGACAGATGAGTAGTCTGGAGTTGCGGTCGGCACTACCACTTAAGAGTTACCTCCATTTATCTAAAGAATTGTTTCTTTTATGTGTATGAGTGTTTTGCCTGCATGTAAGGCAGTCATCACATGCATACCTGGTGCCTAGAGAGGTCGGAAGAGGGCATTAGAAGCCCTGAAACAAGTTACAGACAGATGTGAGCTGCCATGCAGGTTCTGGGAATCAAACTGGGGTCCTCTGCAAGAGCAGCCAGGGCTCTTAACCACTGAGCCATCTCTCCAGCCCCAATAATTATGATTTTGTGAGAGTTGTTGACCTTTCTAAAACTTTCTTAGCTGTATAAAGGATGTAACAGCATCTACCTCAGAAAGTTCATGTAAAGTAAGTAAGATAATACATAAAGTGCTTAGAAAGGACTTAACAAATGTTAGATTTGCGTTGAACTGCCTTTAAGATTTTGAAAGTGAACATGTCATACCAATTTTCTTCTGTAGCTAGAGGATAACTAGCCAGATACATTTATTTTGTGTAACCTCTATTCTATAATTAAATTATTTCTTTTTAAATTTGACTGATTTATCTTTTATTTTTGCATGAATATTTGTGCTTCTGTGAGTTATGTGCCTCACATGCATTCAGGATCCCTTGGAGCAGATAAGGATGTTGGATCCCCTGGAACTGGAATTACAGACATTTGTACATTGCCATGTGAGTGCTGGGAATTGAATCCAGGTCCTCTGGAAGCACGGTCAGTGCTCCTAACCACTGAGTGATCTCTGCAGCCCCAATGATTAATTTCTTAATAGTCTCATTTTTTTTGTGCAATTTTCTGGCCTCAAACAGTAACACTATCAGGTAATATGCTTGCCAATAAAAAGAGTATCTTATTTAATAATCATCATCAGGTTGGGAACCATGGAGAGAAAATACAAACAGTCCCCATTACACCGAGGACGGGACAGTGGGATGGAGGGTGTGCAAGCTCATCCACAGGCCAAGCAGGTGTGCGGACAGAACTATGGAAGCCATAGGTCTGCTCTGCAGAGCATGAAGAGAAGCAGGATACAGATGCAAAGAGACATCATGAAAAGCAGATCAAACAAGATAAAATGAAATTATTTTCTCAATTTCAAAAACAATTCCTTAAACAGAGAGAAACTGGACACTGTGCAAAGGATGTGTGAAGTCAGCATGGTTGCCAACTAGCACTGACATGGTAAACCAGGGCAGACAGACTTCACCAACCATCTACTCAGTCTCAGTCTTCAGAACAGTGTTAAAGGCAGCACTGTTCTTATCTTCACTACTGAGAGACCGATGTACAAGGAGGGAAAGAGCATGTCCACAGATGCACAGAGTATCAGAGAGGGAAAGAACATGTCCA
>CABHPQ010001437.1:0-46673 GCA_902168405.1 Peromyscus aztecus | reverse complement strand
TGGGGTTCCCCATCACCCCAGTTCTTTCTCCCCCTCTGGGCTAGAGAAGGGGGCCTCTCCTCACACATGTGGGGCTTGGTGGGCTCGCAGCTCATACCTGGCTTTTTAGACATAGATTCTGGGAATTGAACTCTGGTCTTCGTGTTCACTGGGCAGTCACTTTACTGACCGGATTACCTCCTCGGGTTCCACTCATGGGATTTTGAACAGGCAGAAGAGACTTCATGCAGGGAATTTCAGTTAACAAGATCCACAGAAGGGCCAAAGAGCCATCTGACCTTCTGAAGAGGGGCAAAGTGACCCTCCTCCCAGGCCGCCACCAGAGGTATAAACACTAAATCACCGGTGTTGCTGGACCCCAAGAATCAGAGAGTCCGGAAGACCTTGCCGTGCTCCTTTAGAAGCTGGCGTGGGCGTTGGAATTGGAATACAGGTGCCAAGATCTGGCTGTCACTCCGGCCTTGATCTTGATCCTCTTTATGGCAGCTGGATGAGTGCCGCAAGGCAGGTGCCTGGACAGCACCCACCTCCATCCCTCCTTAATAGCACAGGGTTGGGGGGGCAGGAAAATGGCCTCTACCTGCCTCCCACCTTGCATAACTTGGAACAAGAACATCTAATTCAAGAAAAATCAATTTCATACCCAGAGCTCCTGTTGTAAAGTAGTATTGGAAATGTAGTTTTTAGCTTTTTAACCTCTACATAAAGGAAAGTAAAAATGAAAGGTGGGTCAAACAGTCAAAACAATTTGTCGTACGACTTCCACAAAGTTCCCAAAACGCATTCTGTTCTCTGGCGTGGAACTATATGGAGATAGACCACCGGAGGGGACTCCTAGGGGCTAAGCCTTGACCTTGCCACGAGCCACAGAAACAATGGAGACAACAAGAGCCAATTTCAGCCCTCAGTGAGTTAGGGGACCAGTGAACCTAATCACTTCCTAGAGTTCCAAAAGGCAACAGAACTCACAGAGGACAGACTCAGAACCAGGGGAAGTTACGTGTGGCCAGAGCAGGCAGGAACCCGACATTCAAAATACAGTCTCTTCCTTTACTGTGAAGGGTTAGGCCAGTGTCGCAGCCGGGATCTGAAACGCAAGAAGAAAATCTGTTGTACCCTTCATTGGGCCATTCCCTACACACACAAGCATGAGAGGTATGCCATCTGGGGACTGAAGAAATTTTGACAAAACCAGAATGAGTCCCAAGAAGGCCAGTAATTCCAAACAGGTCCACAAGAGACAAAGCCATTGGGGTGTGCCGTCTTCAGTCAGGGCTCACTGAGAAATTGGAATGCAGTCATCTCTACACGGGCCCTGCATCTCCATGTCTATGAGTGTTATTAGTGGCATTATTATTTGTCTCCAGCTCCTTCCTATACTGGCCACTCCTGGACTGTTCTTTTCTCTACTTAGGGGAGAAACGAAGAGTCAAAAAACAAGGAGGGGTTGGACGGGTGAAATGGCCTCAAAATTAAAAACACTTGCTGCTCTTACTGAGGACCCAAGTTCAGTTGCCAGCATCCACATTAGGCAGCTCATTATTGCCTCTAATTGCAGCTCTTAGGCATCTGATACCCTCTTCTGAACTCTGTAGCCCCTGCAATCATACATGTGCATACCCACACAGAGATACATAAAACTGAAAAATATTTTACTTTGTGAAGAACAAGGAACTTGGGAGGTAAGTAGCTGGTAGAGCGTTCACCTAGCATGCACAAAGCCCTGGGTTCTGTCCCTTATCACCATGTAAACTGAGCACAGTAAGCCAAGCCTGCACATGGTTCCAGGACTCAGGAGGTGGAGGCAGAGGATCAGAAGTTCAAGCTCATCTTCGGATTTGTAGCAAGTTCAAGGCCAGCATGGGTTATGTAAGTCCATGTCTCAAAATAAATAAATAATTTAAAGCTAGCAAAAATGGACAATGTCATCCTTTTGTTTGTTTTTGGTTTTTTGGTTTTTTGGGGGTTTTTTTGTTTTTTTGTTTTTGTTTTTTTGATACAGGGTTTCTCTGTGTAACCCTGGCTGTTCTGGAACTCGCTTTTATAGACCAGGCTGGCCCTGTCTCTCGAGTGCTGGGATTAAAGGTGCACACCACCACTGCCTGGCTTAGTCAATATCATCAAACCCAGTGGGTAAGTACGGGATTGTAAGTGGTAGACAGACTTAAGAATGAGAAATAAAAAAGAACAACTAAAAGTGGGAGGCTCCACTCACTGTATGACACCAAGAAGGACGCTCTCTTCATCAAATTGTCTGAAAGACTCGGAATGCCTGTGAGCACCCAGCTCCAGAGACAACAGAGGCCTGAGCAGGGGGAGATCCTCAGCCGTTGCCATGTAAGACCACTGGCCTTGGCCTCACTTCCAAAGAAAGAGGAGAGAAGCCAAATGGGCAATTAGCCAGGAGCCTGGGAACTTGCCCCCCCCCATAGGCCGAGCACCCCAGGCTCATTCACCTACCTGACAGGTATTAAACTGTCTGCCGAACTGCAACGGACCACCCCCAAGCAAGGCCTGGCGATTATCCAGGATGGCTGCTCTATGCCTGGGCTCCTCTCGGAGGCTCCAAGTCCCAGGGAGCTATAAACCAGTTAACAGCTCAACTCTAATTAATAAACGTCTTAATGAAGATATAAATGCCAACACTGTATCCTTTACGATGTACTCTGGGCTCTTTTTCCCTTAAAGAGCTTAACTGATGTCTCTCGCTTTCTCCATCCTCCGTTCCCACTTGTTACGTTCCTGTCTGGACTCTAAATAACAGGCAGTTGTCTGCCTTGCCTCTTTAAACCTGGCTCATTCAATGTGCCCCCCAACCCTGCCATCCGTACCTCCTCTTTCAGGGTGTCTTGTGTGTTTCTTCGAAGTGCTAGTGCTAGACAGGTGAAGGAGAGGAAGACCCACTGAGCTTTTAAGTGGAAAGGGCAGTGGCTGTGTAGCCATCTACATACATGGAAACGAGAGAAATGCCACGGTATTTGAGAAAGGCAAGTGTGGGCACCGACTTAAAGGGAAAAATAGAAAAAAGGTGGCTGACAGCCACCGCTGAACCTCACCGTTCTCTCTTAGACTAAAGGCACAGGGTGTAAAGAAGGTCACACATGAACACCTGGATTTTCCGTTCGTCAAAACTTGAAGGTGTATCTTCAAACTATGTCATCTATCCACCCGTGTCCCTTCTGGTACATACAATTTAAAGTCTTTATAAATACAAAGAGAATAATATGACCTCCATGTAGCCATCTCCCAGCCCCTCTAAGAAACAGCATGAGGCCAAGCGTATCTATCTACCCAATTTCCCTACCAGTTTGGATTAAAATCAAGCAAACAAGCAACGTCTTATTTCATGTGTGTATGTGTGTGTGTGTGTGTGTGTGTGTGTGTGTGGTGGTTTGGGGTTTTTAATTTTTAAGAGCATCATGTATCTCAGGCTTGCCTGGGACTTCTGAGGATGACTTTGAACTTCTGACTCTCCTGCTCTTCCCAAGTGCTAGTATTACAGGAGTATGACATCATGCTTCCCCTGTGCTTACCTTTCAAATAACAGGGATTCCAAATGTTTACTCCTTCGTTTATTCAGACCCCCATCAGATGCCTTGACACTTGTTTGGATAATAGGTTCGTTCACTAGTAACCTAGGAAAGGGATGATATTGTCATAGCATGAAGCTTCTGTGGTACTGACCCGGCACTCCACTGCAAGTCTTGTTGAATCCCCGCAACAGCTGGAGCAGCTGGAATCTGTTACCCATGTTTTCATAGGCAAGCAAACAAGCTCAGAAGACTACATGACCTCTTTCACAGTCAACGGGTCTGTGTTGACTTCAGAACGTGTGCTCATTCTCCAGTACAATAAAATATTTAACCTTCAGTTCCAGTGAGCAGGAGCAAAGGAGACGTGTGCACATCTATTACCAGAACATGTTCCGTGAGCCTTCCAAAAGACTGAACAGAAAAGGCTGCAAATGTTGCAACAGTCAATACCGCAAGTGCACTCGAAGACCTTTCAAGTTCACAATGCTCGCTCTGTGTAGGGATACAGCCACACAGGAGAGCAGAATCTAATGAAGATAGTGCATGCCCAGAATACAATCCCTTCCTGGGCAGTCTGAGGCAGGAGGTCACTTGTGAAGCTGCACAGAGCCCGGGCCTAGGGCTCCGTGCCCTGAATAAAAGCTTCCTGGATGGTAAATGTGTCTCCCTTGAGCCAGTGCCTGCCACCATTTCTCTGCTGGAGAGCAGCTCTTATTGGACCCTGGTGCAGTTCCTATTTCACAAATCAGAACTTAAACCTTCACAAGAGGCTATCGATTGATGCTGTCAGAGCAGCAAGATTCCAGAGCTGGGAAGCTGAGGGAGTCTGGCTCTTTTAATCAATATTTTCTTACTCATTAAGGCAGATGCCTGGTTCAACCTCTGCTTTTAAGCCTGAGAACCAATGTTCTGAGGCTATAATCTTTACTGAGCAATGAAACCCAGCTGATCTCTCTCTCTCTCTCTCTCTCTCTCTCTCTCTCTCTCTCTCTCTCTTGGTCCCATTGTCCACACTGGATATTTAAATTCAGGCCCAGCACATACCTCTGTCCTTTCACTTTTGCCTAGAGCAAACCCAAACATAAGCTCTCCCTAGAGCCAAAATCACCCACCCTAGAGTTCTACTGTTGGAGCCCACCGAAGTTTCCTAGTGGCTTTACCCAGCAGGACTGCATAAGAAGATGATTGGACCACTGGCCTGGGTACCAGGTGTTTGGAAGGGTCTACACTTGGCTGTATCTAGCAAGGGGGAGGTCTTCTTGCCTCGCCCCTTGGCATTGTCATAAAAAGCCCTTTTGAATAAAGTTCTGGACTGGTGAGTTTTGACCAGGTCCTCCCGAAGCTATCCTGTGTTTCTGTCTTTCCTCTCATCATCTAGGTATCTTTTTCTATCTAAATATTTCCCACTTCTCCCTGCTCGAGAGTACCCTGGTCGGAAGAGTGAGGGCTGGTCCCCTACATTCTACTATTCCAGGAATGGGTGCATCATCCCTTTAGATGATTTCTGCTTAAGCCATCCTAGCCTCTTCAGGTAGATACCCCTTATGGTGTAAAGGTCTGAGCAGACAGAAAACAGCAAGGACGATTCGTGGATGTCACATAGGGTCACAGCTCAAATGCTCTTCTCACCATCATCCGGTAGGCAGCACTGCTCATGCAAAGAGTGTGATTGCAGACATGTGCAGCTTGCTTGAAACTGCAGCTCCGCCCACCGCTGGGAGAGCGACTGAGAGTGGCTAATTGTACCCTGGGCTCATTTTCCTCTTCTGTGAAATAGCGAAAATCGTTGCTGTCTCAGGAGGTCTGTGTGGAAATTGAATTAGAAAGCATAAACAAACAAACAAAGTGTTTCGCATAATCATGGTCATAATCTCATAATCGCTGGCACCTCACAGGTTCTTGAGCGTAATTTTCCCCTTCATCTTTCTCCGATTCCAGATCTGTCTCCTACACCCCCCACACACACACACAACTAGGGTTTTTTTTCTTCTTCCTGTTTCTCCATTCTCTGTCCGTTTCTATTGATGTCTCTTGGGTTCATTTCACCATACCTTTTCACTGGACCCCAAACCATGAGCTATCAGCACCACAAGGCTTTCAGATGAATGATGTGTCCCCGGACCTGCAACTGACCTCTCTGCAGTAACAAAGCCACAGGAGCACTTAGCACTCCTGACTCTAGAGTCTCCAGCTAAGCCTCCCCTTTCAGAGTTGAAGTTATTTTTTATATACTTTTAAATGTGTGTGCATGTGTGTGTGTGCGTGTGCATGTGTGTGTGTGTTTGCACGCGTACACGCGCGTGCAAGCACATGTTGAGGTCAAAGGACAACTTTCAGGAATCAGCTCTCTTCCTCCACCATTGGTCCTGGCCAACCAAGTCAGATCATCAGGCTGTGTAGCAAGAACTCTCAAATGCTGAGCCATCTCGTCAGCCCCAGAGTTGACTTTTCCAAGTGCCATGTCTCCCTGACAGCTACAGTCAATTTGCAGAGAATGACCCCAAAGTACACAGCTCAGAGGAACTACTGGGAACGAAAGTCGTTAAAACACTTCCCATGTTCTGCTTGGATCCGACGCTGTAGATATTCCGGTTAGGCCGCCTGTAATTTGAAGTATACTTTCTCTTCCATTTTGATCCGTAAAGTGTCTTTTTCTCCCATCTAATGCTGTCACTGGTGTGTTGAGCCGGCTCTTGATGCCTCAAGGAAAGCAATTCTCATCATCCCTTTTTGACTCTGAATTCTCCAGCAATACCACTCCTAACCAAATGTTAGCATGGTGGGAATATTTATACCACAGACACTGACAGCAACTACAAGCACAATTTTTTGTTTTCTGGAGAACCGGGATCCAGTTACTAACTATTTATTAGCATATTCTTAGATAAATTCACACGCACTTATATACAGTCATGTGTCATGCAACAATGGGCTACCTTCTGAGCTATAGGTCACTGGACAACTTCATTATTTTTTAATGTTACAGAATTGTTTCTCTGAGTCTCGATGATATGGCCTACTTCATGTGTAAACTGTACTGTAATGTTGGGAGGGACCACCATTATGTACATAGTCCACTACTGATATAGCATCAGCATGTAGCACATGACTAGAGAAAAGGAGAAGAAAAGGGGAGAAAGGAGAGGAAGGAGGAAAGGAGGAAGAGAGATTAAGTTCACATGGCTATAGCACCCATTACTAGAGAGCCCTGTTTTGTTTAAAGAACTCTGAACTTTGGTTTTATGCTGATGATTTCCTACAGAGACACAGAAGCTCTACCCTGGACACATGAGGCAATGAACTTGGGCCTCCACAGATGTGTTATCTGCTGGTGATAACGAGGGCTGTACTAACAGCCAGGCTTGACAATTTGCGTTATAGACAGTGAGGAGACTTGTCTGTCTTACCCTGCTGACTCCAATAGCTCTTGGCCTCAGTGCGCAACCCAGTGTTTGCATCCACGTTGAAATGGCGCTCACGTTCTCCAAATGCAGTATTTTACATTATTTACCAAAAGAACTTCCATGGGCTCTGAAACCAGCTGGGATTGAGTCCCAGCTCCCAACTTCTGTTTGCCTTGGTGGTAAACAGGGAGAAGGACAAAACATGAGTACTTAGAACAGGGCTGACACACAGTAAGCACACTGAATGTCAGGAAAGAGCAGAGACAAAGGCCTTAATCACAAGGTAGCAGGGGAGGACGCTTGAAAATGCCTTTAAGAGAAAGGGTTAAGGGTTTGGGGATTTAGCTCAGTGGTAGAGCGCTTGCCTAGCAATTGCAAGGCCCTGGGTTTGGTCCTCAGCTCCTGGGTGGTAAGGGTAGGGGATGGGGGGATGGGGGAGTGGGGGAGTGGGGTGGTGAGGGTAGCGGGTGGTGGGCCTCACTTCCACCTTCTTACAGTCGCTGCAGGCAAAGGGGTGAGATCCACAGAGGTGGAAGGTGTATCTTCTCTGTGGTCCTCATCAAGCTATTCCCTGATGCTCTAACTCTTCCCCTTCTGTGCGCATGGCCAGGATCACACTCCTCCTTCTTGTGGCCAAGATCATGTATTCTATCTTGGCCAGCGAAATGTGGATAGAAGTGACAGGTGTCCTCTCCAGTCCTCCAGCTCAGTGGTAGAGACAGTGCCCAGCATGTGTGAAGCCCTGGATTTAATCCCTGGCCCCCCCCCCCCCCGATAGAACTAGTGAGTGATTTGTAAGCCTCTTTCTGCCTACTCTGGTAACAAGGGATGTTCTACATGGTGAGGGTCCACCAGTTTTCTGAGTTACCTACAGTGGGATGATCCTTCTGTACGCTGTGAATATGTATTACTCTCACTGGTTAATAATAAAGCTGTTTGGCCTATAGCAAGGCAGGATAAAGTTAAGCAGGACAATCAAATTGAGAACTGGGATGAAGAAGGGTGGAGTTGGGAGAGACCAGCGAGCCACCTAAGAAGCAAGATGCCAGAGGACTGCCAGGGCCACGGGCCACGTGGCAATACGTAGATTAATAGGAATGGGTTAATTTGAAAGTAAGAGCTAGTTAATAATAAGCCTGAGCTAAAAGCTGAGGATTTGGTAATTAACATGAGCTTTTGTGTGTTTATTTAGGACCAGGTGGTCGGGACAGAAAAACTCCACCTCCACTTACAGTGACCCACATTGTTTTCCCTACTACAACTCAAGTCCCCGGGGTATGCAATGGCTTCTTAATTGGGTCCTTGTTGAGTCTAAACCTTATTTTTTCCTCTCTAACTAACATGAACAGACAAAAATATTTTTTTTCTGGAAGGTAGAAAGAGAGGTAATTATTAAAAGTAAACAAAAGGCTAAATGTAGAAAATATAGAGAATAATGTTGCCATTTACACATAAAATTGCTCTGCGAGCCATCACAAACAACCAGCCTTCAAGAGCAGCTTGCCCAGCATCAGTCACAGACACTTGACTTGAACCTCATTTCTACTTTCTGGCCACCACGCAGAGACTCATCCTGTCTCTTACTTCAGGGCCACAGTCTAGCTCAACACCTCACTACAGATGTCTTCAGCTTGGTAATCATGTTTTGTCTTCCAGACGTGATTTTTCTGGTTTGGGAATACCACTGGGCAATTCATTCTCAGCTCAGTGGGGTAAACCATTCTTAATCCCACTGATGGAGTACGCCTTTCCAAGCTCAAATTATTAGTGTTGTTTCTGTGCTTCACTCTGTCACCAGCTCAGTGCACACGGCACTCGGGACACACACACACACACACACACACACACACACACACACACACACACCTGCACACCATAGCCACTGACCATGCTGAAGAAAGTGAACCAGTCTGTCTGGACCCCGCTGTTTCCAACACTGAGTCAACATGTGAATTCACAGGGACTATGTTTTTACAGGTATATGTTTATTATGCATGGTGCTGGGTTTACAAGGGCATTTCCATATATATAAATAATACACTTTGACCTTGCCCCTCTCCCCCACAATATCCTTCTTAATGTCCCCTTTCTCTCCCCTCATGCCCATTATTGGTCTTTTTTATCCCTCTTTGGTTTACTTCTTTTATGTCATATGTACATACATGAGTTTATGTGTTTATATCTAGGATCCACAAATGAGAGCAAACATGTGATCTCCATCTTTCTGAGATGAATTGCTGAGTGTGGTAATCTCTAGTTGCGTGCGCTTTCCTGCAAATGGCATAATTCCATTTTTCTCTGTGGCTGATGAAACGCCTTCCTATAGCGAAACCACATTTCCTTTATCCGTTCTCTGATGGCAGACACCGGGTTGGCTCCATAACTTCACAGCCACAAATAGTGCTGCAATAAACACTGATGTGCAAGCATCTCTCTCAGTGACGTGTGTGTGTGTGTGTGTGTGTGTGTGTGTGTGTGTGTGTGCATACATTAGCAGATCAATTGATAACATGAGCTCTGAGCAGACAAGCACAGTTTTAACTCTCGGCTTCAACACATCAATACTGGGAATTTTAAAGCAAATTCTCTATCTCTCTTTGCTTCTCTGGGTGCAGAATGAGAAAAACAGTAGAGTCATACCTACAGCATAAGACTGATGTGAGCTTAATGTACCACAAGCGACATGGAGGCTGGGATTGGAACTCGGTGGCAGAGAGCTTGCCTTCTGTGTATAAGGCACCGGACTCATAACTAGCATCACAAAAACTAAGAGAAGGACAAATATGCAAAGCAGCTAATATAATACCCAGAACACAGAGGTACCCAATAAGTCCTAGCTGGTAGCAGAGATGCCTATGGCTATAACGGCTGTAGGAACGGCAGAATATTACTATCATAAATAAAATGAGGAGCATTGCCTCATCATTGTCCCACTGTCCCCACATTTCCGTTGCAGCATCTATAACTCTCCAGCTTTTTTTTTTCCTCTAATGAATGCCTAACAGAGTGATTTGTTTTCAGCTCTTTGGAAATTTAAAACACGTTAGTAATTATCACTTTCTCTGCAGTGTTACCCAGATCATCAGCAGGACACTGCCCATTCCCCGGTGTTCCAGAACGTCTTGGATTTGCTGATCTGGCAGCGATGCTGTCCCAGCCCCTTCAAAGAATCAAAGGCTCCCCTCAGTCCTTGCCCGGCTGCATCATCCACTCGCTTGGACCTCATCCAGATTCAGTCCTGCGTGAGGGAACCTGTAAGTGCCCCCATGAGAATTCACACACTTAACAACAGCACTGAGCAATTAAACGTGGGTGAACTACTTTAGAAACCGAAAGGGGAACGAAGAGAAGAGCCGTAGGGAAAGTGAACAGAAAAGCAAATGTAAGTGGGTTCAGCTAGGTTCAGGGAGAAAAGTCTGTGCTTACACGTTACGGGCTTCTGTTTGGAAGGAATTCAAATGTTTGTGTTGAACAGCAAGCAGAAAACTTTCATAATTTAATACACAGGTGAGCTCACTCTTAAAACAGAAAGACCCCTGGGCCAAACAGCTGCAGTCCTACCTTACAAATCTCAGCCGTCATAAATCTAATCCAGTCTGAGAGCAAGGGGCACTTGGGTGACAACTTTGGGTCCTCCTGGCCCAGAAAGTCTAGTATGAAGAGCCTGACTCCTATTTGTTCCTTTGCCAGCCTTCTTTTGTGGAATTCTTATGCTATGATGATGGTGGTAATCATCATCATCATCATTATGAGAAAGTCTCCCAACAGAGGGTTAAACTGAATTTCCTCTCTGATGATTAGCTCATCCTACGGCCAAGAAACAAAAGCCATAAAAGAATGCCCCACTCCTCTCTGCTATCTTTAAAGTACCTGGGTCAGGCTTCCAGACTAAGCATGACTTCTTGAGACAACACTTAGACGCTGGCCATCTGCCATGTATAGGAACCCATGTGAGACATTGTAGAAATGTGTTGTCTATGAAGGCACTCATGGCGGCTGGAGGAGGTGGGGACAGCTCAACCTCATTCTGCTGACAGCCTAGACTATCAGGAAAACCCATTGGAAGGCTCTGGGACTGTCTTCTGAGCTAATTAGATATCCAATGGTCATCTATCATTAGCCTAAGTAACTGGCACTCTGAGCACAAGTCATCGGGACAACCACATCATAGTCTTCAGGATGGCACTGAAAAGTTTCATGGTGATTAGTGGCAACACTAACTTTAACTGAGTCTTTATCACATGCCGGGAGTTAACTATGCCACAGTTAAGTCAATCAATGTTCAGTCCATCCCACTGCAAGATGGTACAGATGTAGAGATCCAATATATTAAGACGTGCTCAGGTCACACACTCTAAACACCAAAAAGTAGCAAGACACCTCCAAGGATTCTCATGAGGCATTCTTTCTTATTCTGATAAGGTCCACTGACATCTCACTAAGGATGGATGTAAGGACTTTTTCCCCTAATCAATGCTTGTGAAGATAAACAGAATACAAGGCTCACTCTCTCCATTACTACACAGCAGTGGTTCCCAGCCCAGTCTACATGGCAGAATCACTCAGTTGGCTTTGGGTTTTTTTGTTTTTTGTTTTGTTTTGTTTGTTTGGTGTGCGTGCGTGCGTGTGTGTGTGTGTGTGTGTGTGTGTGTGTGTGTGTGTGTGTGTTTAACTGCAATGATGTACAAGAAATGAGTTCAGAGACCCTGATTAAATGAGTCAAGGGTGGATCCTAAGAACTGATTTTTTTCTTTTTTTAAACATTTACCAGGGAAGTCTAATGTACAGTTAGGATTTAGGATTGCTTCAGGGTTGGAGAGATGGTCCATCAGGAATAGACACTTGCCAGGGAGCCTGATCCTTGGGACCCACATAGTGGAGGGAGAGAATCAAGTCCCTCAGGTTGCCCTTTGACCTCCACATGAATGTCATGGTGTTTGCATGTGCGTACACACACACACACACACACACACACACACACACACACACACACACACACCAAATAAATTGTAATGATAAAATGTTTTTGAAAACCTACTTTCCCATACAGACTGAAAAAGCCATGCTCCTCTGAATAGAGAGGGATCCAGTTTCCTTTGCTAAAGGTTGTGTAACAAAAGGCCACAGATTAGGTTGCTCAGAGAACAATGCTTACTTTCTAAGCATTCTGAAAACTGGGAGTCCATGGCCACAGTGGCAGTGGGGTAGGTTTCCTGTGCAGCAGCCCTCTGTGTATAAACCCTACTAGAGTGTCTCCCACACTTTAAAGACACAGTTGTATCAGATTTGGGGCCCATCCTAACAGCCTTGTTTAACTTAATAGCCCCTCTCATGATCTTGCCTCCAAACGTGATCACATCCTGAGTTACTGAAACTTCCATATTTGAATCTAGGGCATGTAGGACATCTCAGATGACAGCAAAAAGAGCTATCAACTCCTGCCCTCCTCAGTACGATCTCTCTACCTCCTCTTCCTCTCAACAATTCAATCCAACAGTGTCACACGCATCTGCTTGTACATTTGTTTCTCTACTGTAGAACCGTGCGTGAAGAAGGATGTCCTAACTCCTCAGTCTGGAAAGCAGGCTCCCCTTTCTGTGACCCAAGCCCTGCATTCAGCCTCATATCTGTCTTCCTCCCTGGTGACCTCTCACTCCTTCCAAGCTGGTCTGTTCTCCTGAAACTCAAGTTTCTTATTTTCTACAAAATAGTCCAGCTCTGGCTCCTTTGTTCCTCAAATTCTCAGCCACTTCATGGTTCATCTGGATACTTAAGACTCCTCTCTTATTTATTTAATGTGTGTGTGTGTGTGTGTGTGTGTGTGTGTGTATGCAAGTATGTGCAAGTATGTGCACATGTGTATGGCCTACAGAGGCCAAAAAAGGGCATCAGATCCCCTGAAGCTGGAGTCACAGAAAGTTGTGAGCTGCCTGACATGGATGCTTGGAAGCAACCTCCAGCCTGTAAGAGTAGCAAGTATTTCTAACTGCTAAGCTATTTCTCTCACTACCACCACCACCCCAACTACTCACTTCTTAACCAATAAAAATTGTTTATGATTAGAACACACAGGTGGACGCTCCACTTTAGCTCCAAGCATAGTCATCTTGGGCAGAAGGAGCTTCAGTCCCGCCCCTCACCCATCAAGGACAGGGGTCTTCATTGACACAGAGGAAGAAGGCAAAGTGAGGAGAGTCTTGGGAGATGCAAGCCAGCCGCCAAACAAGCAGGACGTGTAGAAAGTGAGGTAATAAGCCATGAGTCATGTGGTAAAGCATAAATAGAAATATGGATTAATTTAAGTGTAAGAGATAGCTAGTAACAAGCCTGAACTATCGGCTTAGCATTTATAAGTAGCATTAAGCCTCCAAGTCAATTATCTGGGAAGTGGCTGCCAGGTATTTGGGAACAAGTGGGCAGGAGAGAAACGTCCATTTACAGATAATTAAGAAACAAACAAAAAAAAATCTCTGCCTTCCATTTTCCTAAAAGCAGACTTACAAAAGCAAAAGTTACCTTGTCCTCCACAGCTCATGGCCTCTTTTATACACTGGCCCCTCCACTTGCTGCCAGAGAGAACAAAATTTTACTACTGAGGACAACTCGGGACCCTAATCACATGTATACTTTGGTTACATGTTTGGGGATCCACCCCAAACTTTATTACAGCCTTGTCTTGTTAAGAATGAGTTGTCATTTTTTAAGTCTGTCAGCAATTTTCTCTCCCCAGGTTCTCCCCCCAGAGACTCAAAGCCATTCTCCTTTGTCCCATCAGCTGTCTAGAAATGTACTGACTTAGTTAAAGATGCTGTGCAAGCCGAAATTCAAGGCATCTCCCTGAGAACTATTCATTTCCTAGGTTCTTCTGTGTCCTTACGAAATACATGTTTCCCAGAGAACAGCCAGTGACGAGTTCCCAGCCAGAGTACCCACTTGTCATGTAATCCCATGCTGACTACATGACCTCTCCATGGTGTGGTTAAGGGGAAGGTTTTATTGTAGATATGAGAGAGAGAGAACATGGCCAGCAGACTAGACCTAGCCAGGGCTACCTGCCAGAGAGGGGAGAAGAGCAGGGGTTAGAGAACAGAGAAAACACAGAGCATAGAGAGGAGGGCGAGAATAGCAGGGTTATAAGGAGAATGAGTAGCGGCAGGGAGGGAAGCCGTGGGGATGGAGGGATTTTAGGGTAGGGGAGGATTGTGAAGGGCTAGGATGCTAGCGTGGACTTTGAAATGTGTAACAGGCACTTGTGGTACTGGAGGAGCCTGGAAGCCAGCATGATATGCTGGCAGGCCCCACAGGTAGCCCTATGCCCCTTCTGGCAGAGGTAAGGAAAACACCTCCGTTGGGTAGAGGGGAACCAGCTTCACAAGTTCCTGATGAATGCTAGCTCCCATCTAACCACAATATATCCTCCTATAGTCCAGGTTGCGCTCATTTCTGGATACTGAGACTGCCTTTTGGAGTTTGGGAAGTTGGAGCTTCCTCTGGACCTGACCACAACGTGTTAAAAATCAGCCATGGTGGATATTCAACTCTAAACTGCTCTCTGACCTGCCCTGAAATGTGTTCTTGTCCGTTACACACTATGATTTGTGTTGATTCTGCTTTCAGAAGCTAAGGACCAAAAAGAGTGGGAGGAGGTTTGCTGTCTAGCCTGGAGCAAAGCCAAAGATGCTGACTACAGGTACACAAGCCAAGGATGGAGCAGGCGACTGTAGAGAAGGTGATGGCGGCGTTGGCAGCAGTGACTGATTAAAAATGAAAACCCCATCTCAGCAATCCTCAGATGCATTGGGGGCGCACCCTTCCCCCCATGATAGTCTGTCATTGTTGTTTTAATACATTTTATTGAGAACTGCATACATGCATACAATGTGTGCTGATTATTTCCACCCTAACTCCTCCCCTGCCCAAGTTCATGACCTCTTATTCTTATACCCACTGAGTCCCATTTGTGCTACCATCTACTCATGGGTGTGGGACCACCCACTGGAGCATGTGGACCTACCAGAAACTACACCCTTAAGGAACTGACTCTGCTGCCACCAGCATCCATGAATTGTCAACAGATCCTCAGGTACGGGGTGTCATAGCATTTATTTAAAGCATTCTGCCACAAGAAAGGGTGTTTCCATGAGACCAGGGTGACAGAGAACACTATTTCCACATATGTATATATGCATGTGTGTGTGCATGTATAATAAATGTATTTCAAAGTCCATGAAAGTACATATTTGAAATACCACGGTGATCTGTACCTTCAAATAGTGAGCAAAATCGACCCTTCCTTTTATGCTTCTTGTGTTGGGCATTTTGTCATTGGAGTGCAAAGGGGTGTGTGTGTGTGTGTGTGTGTGTGTGTGTGTGTGTGTGTGTGTTAAGGAAATTAACTAGTGTCTCATCTGGAGCAGAAGAAAATATGAGGATTAAACTCAGAGACTAGGAATCTTCTAACACCAGAGAAGACAGAGCCAAAGATGCCTGTGACAGTGTAAGCAGCTAGGAACTGAGAACCTTAGAGAGGGATAAATGTTTCCAGAGGTCTTGAAGTGATTTTTACTCACACCTTACACAGATCTTAAAAGATGGGGAGCTCTTAGTTTCCATATAGATTATAACATTCAAAATTATAGACTGCCTAGTATGAGCAGTTTCCCAGATTCAGTCTCTAGTACTGTCAAAATAATAAATAAGGGCCAGCAAGATGGATCAGCAGGTAAAAGCACTTGCCAAGGAAAACCTAGTATCCTCAGTTTGACCCCTAGAGCCCATAGTGGAAGGTGAGGACCAACTCCCAAAAGTCGTCCTCTGACCTCTACACACACACACTTCCATACACACACACACACACACACACACACACACACACACACACACACACACACGATAACAGTAAATATAAACAAATCAATGAGCTCGTTCATTAGAGTCATTCTCAACTGACTCATTTAGCTTTTGAAGAGAGACCCGGCCAAAATCACCCCTCCCATTTTTTCTAAGGGAGGGACTTAACCTGCAGGATATCACAGGCAGTCAGGGCCGGCCAGATAGCAGGGTTCCTTTTAAACTGGGGCCTCACCCCACTGTAAGCCCCTGGAGGGATGTCCCACACCACAGGACGATGAAGGCGAAGACGATGGTGCTGACTGAAAGGGTGCCCCTCTTTATAGGCAAAGAGAGGAAGCAGTGTTTCCTTTGTTGTGATACTGCGTATTCTGATTCAGCTCGTGGGAGGAAAGGATGAGACCATCTCCGAGCATTTAAAAACACGAGAGGAAAAAAGTGGACTTAGAATTCCACCTCTGTTTGGGGGCCGAAGATGTGGCTCGGTTGATGGAATGCTCACCTGACATTTATGAAGCCCGATTAGATCTTCAGCACCACCAAGTAAACCAGGTGCCAGTGCCCACCTACAATCCCAGCACTTGGGAGGTAGAGGCAGGAGGATCAGAAATTCAAAACCATTCTTGGCTGCGCAGCAAGTTCAAGGCCAGCCTGGACTGCGTGAGACTCTGTCTCAAAGGATCAAAGCAACTCCGTTTGAAAATTACAAAATGTCTCTGAGGGGATGACGAACACTGACTTGTGAGGAACAAGAACGCTTGGGACCAAAGGTCAGTTAGCTGACAACTCAGGGAACACCATGCAACCCTGAAACGCTCTGCCCCAAGACTTGTTACCAGCGTGTAATGGAATTTGGTGATAAGAAATAAAGAAACTGCAAGACTTTCCATTCTCTGCTGGTATGAAATTTCTGACAGCTCCCCTAACTCCCTTAGTGTCTAGACCTCACAAGCGTCACTTAAGGAAACATGGGTTGTCCAATACAGGAAACGTCACAGTAATAGTTTCCTTCTGAACTGAGAATCAAAAGACATAGATAGGACCTGACATGCAGCCTCTCCCCCACCAAGTAGTTTCCAAAACAAAACCACACAGTGAAATGGAACTCTTCGTCCACATAAGCCATAGCTGTTATTTTGGGTGAAACCATGAGGCTCTGCTCAGAGTGAACTGAGCTCCGATCAGTTCAGAGCTTCCAGAAGCTTCCAGCTCCTGCCACTTCCGTTTAGCTTAACAATTACATCTGTGATTTAAGCATGTCACCCCTCTAGCTTGATGGGCAGTAATCATGACACTTCCCCGGAGGAGGGGAAGCCTAAAGTGATTAAGAGGACGACGGCGACGATGATGAAAAGGTGTGCTTGGATTCTGTGACACAGCCTTCAAAGATGCCCACAGGATGGGACTCATCCACATTTCGCTGTGGGGAGGGGAGGGGGTTATGGCCCCCTCCCTTTCCAGAGAGACTCCTGTGTTTAGTGGTTGCTGGGAGCAGCAGCAGCATCTTCTTCTTCAGTAGTGTTGCCGATGATCAAGTCTCCTTTGTTCCACTAAGTCACCTCCTATTCAGCTTTGTTCAACTCGATGGGCTACACCCAAAAAGCAGCCGTGAAAGTTGAGAGGGGGTTTGAGAAGGGTTCTGATGGGGAGGGGGGATGAAGGAGGGTAAAGAGGATAAAATGACCATCGTGAAATAAATTTAAAAAAAAAAAATTAAAAAAAAAAAAACAAGGTATTGTTGGAGGTTTTTGCTCTTTTGTGGGGGGGCCCGCCACCCAGCTCCCAAATGAATCACATACAGAGGCTTATTCTTACTTATGAATGTCTGGCCTTAGCTTGGCTTAGTTTCTATCCAGTTTTCCTTAATTAATTTATCCCGACTGCCTTTTACCTCTGGGCTTTTCCTTTTCTCTTATTTCTGTAAGTCTTACTCTTACTCCGTGGCTTGCTGTGTAGCTGGGTAGCTGGCCTGTTGCTTAAGTTTTCCTGCCTGGCCCACGGTCAGGATAAATCTCTCTCACCTGCCAGTCCCACAGCCGCTCAGACCCAACCAAGTAAACACAGAGACTTACATTGCTTACAAACTGTATGGCCGTGGCAGGCTTCATGCTAACTGTCCTTATATCTTATATCAATCCATTTCTATAAATCTATACCTTGCCACATGGCTCGTGGCTTACCAGCATCTTTACAAGCTGCTTGTCCTGGTGGTGGCTGGCAGGCACTCAGTAACTCCTTCTGCCTTCCTGTTCTTTTTATTCTCTCTGTTAGTCCCGCCCATACCTCCTGCCTAGCCACTGGCCAATCAGTATTTTATTAACAACACATTTGCCATACAGAACATTCCCACAGCACTGGCCCCTGGAGTCCTCCTCCTTCTCTGGCTCCTTGATCTTAGATCTCCTCCCCAGTTTTCTCTTTCTATCTATCCTCTCTGCCTGCCAGCCCCGCCTATCCTTTCTCCTGCCTTGCCATTGGCTGTTCAGTTCTTTATTAGACCATCAGGTGTTTTACACAGGCACAGTAACACAGCTTCACCAATGCAACATGAACAAAAGTAACACACCTTAAAATATTCTACTACACCAAGGTTCCCTCACATGCTCAATCCAACCTCTCCACCCAGCTCTTGCACATGCTTCTCCAGGGTCTAGTCCTGGGAGTCTCCCTGACCTTCCCCATCCATGCACTCTTCCTAACCTACCAGATCTAGCTCAGGTCCCACCTCCAATCAAACAGGACCAGGAAACAAGCTGACATCACTCTCCTAATATTTGACAAAACAGACTTCAAACTGAAACTAATGAGAAAAAGATGAAGAGAGACACTTCATTCTAATCAAGGGAAGAGTTAACCAAGAAGACATTACCATCCTAAACATATATGTACCAAACTCTGGGGCTCTTTCTGCTGCATCTACAAGGTGTCATGTCCATGAGCTTGAACACAGAAGCAACAGAAAATTGTTTAATAGATTTTGCATTTCAGGAGCTTATTTGGTAGAATGCTTGTCCAGCACGTGCAAAGCCCTTGCTTCCTTCCCCAGTGCCTTGTAGACAGGCATGGTGGTAACACCTATAATCCTGGAAATCAGGAGGCAGAAACTGCAGGATCAGGAGTCCAAGGTCATCTTCAGCTGCAGGGTAAACTCAAGGCCAGCCTGGGCTGTGTGAGATCCTGTCTTAGAGAAAGACAGACGGAAGAAAGGAAGGAAGGAAGGAAGGAAGGGAGGGAGGGAGGGAGGGAGGAAGGAGACACCTTGTAGTCTCTTTATTCATTAACCTATTACGTGTCTAACACGGTGCTTTGAGGCCTGTGGCAAAATCTAAAGCAAGAGATTCCTTGGACTCAGCAAGGTCAGGTACGAGGTTAGGACTCATTATACACGAAACTAAGCAGGGGGTACAAGCAAGGCGGGAACGGTGCCACAACATCAGAAAGCACCCGAGCAAGGAGAGAAGAGGCAGAGCCAAGGGCAGAGTGGATCAGGAGCTGCCGAAGAGCAGCTGAGATCTGCCTTGGAAAGGGCCACTGACCCAGAGAATAGAGGCCTGAGGGAGCCTTGAGTGACGAGCAGAGTGAAGACAGACAGAGGAACTTGGTTTGTTGGATGAAGCTCCAACTGGACATACTGGTGTGTGATAGTGGAATCCCAGCTTGTGGGAGGTAGAGGCAGGAGGACTGGGAAGTTCAAAGCAAGTTCAAAGCTAACTTGTGCTACATGAGAGTCTATCTCAAAAAAAGGAAGGGAGGGAATGAAGGAGGGAGGGAGGAAGGGAGGGAGGGAGGGAGGGAGGGAGGAAGGAAGGAAGAAAAGAAGGAAGGAAGGAAGAAAAGAAGGAAGGAAGGAAGGAAGGAAGGAAGGAAGGAAGGAAGGAAGGAAGGAAGGAAGGAAAGGAATTGATCTTTGATCTGCAATTGGGAGGGAAATCTCCAAGAACTGGAGCCCTGAAAGCGATTCGGGAAGGTGTGTAACCTGGACTGTGAATAGTTCCCTGGGGCAGCTGTAAATTGGTGGTTTAAAATGACAGATGTTCATTTCTCTCCATGTGGGGCCAGAACTCCTAAATCAAGATAGCCCCAGAGCCCAGCCAGGCTCTAAAAGAGAACACTCCCTTGCTGCTCCCAGCTTCTGAGGCTCCCAGAATCCCTCAACCCATAGCTTCAGAGCTCCAGTCCCTGCTCCAACTTCAGGTGGCTCTCCTGTGTCTTGTCCCCCACTGTCTCTGTCCACACCTGCTGTTTGGTTTAAGGACCACTGTGTTTATCTGGAATGATCTCCTCTGGAGATCCTTAACTTAATTTCATATGCAGAAGCCATCTTTCCAGAAAAGGTTACATTCATACGTTATGGGGCTGAGAGCATGGATCTCTGGGGCTTTGCTGTTCAGTCTGATGCACTGGTATTGTCTAAAGCTCTGTGGGTACATGGACACTTCCCCAGGTCAGCATTAAAGAGTGAAAAATGAAACATCAGCAGATTCTTCCCTCCCCTCCATTATTAAATCTATCTATTATAACAAGAAGATGATCATGGCTCACTTCTGTAGCCTTCCCAAAAATCAGAACTACAATATAATTATCACACAGAAGTTTTGACTGCATTTATTTTTGTGTGTTGGGGCATGCACATGTTCCATGCAGACAACTTTGATGGATCTGTTCTCTCCTTCCACCGTGTGAGTACGAGGGATCAAGTGCAGGTCATCTGACTTGGTAGAAGAGCCCTTTGTGACTGAGCCATTTCACACAAAATTTATAATAATAATTCCGACATTCCCTATAAGTTTCCTCATTGGCATATAAGTTCTTAATAATTTGTTTGGTTAGAGATATAAAGTCCATAAACATTTCATCATTTAATTGCTCTCTCTCGCTCTCTCTCTCTCTCTCTCTCTCTCTCTCTCTTCCTCCCTTTTACTTCTTTCCCTATTCCCAAGCAAGTCATTTGGTTATTAGTTGAAGAAATGGGAATGGGCATGGCCATGTCAGTTTTCTTTTCTAGGGAAGGCCTTAGCCTGTTTCTCTTTCTTTGGTAAAATATAAATACTCCACTCAGGAAACTTCCCTCAATAGACATCAGGTTGCTCATGACCAATACGGCCCTGGTGGTGAAGAGACGAGCCCTCTGAAAGGAAGATGGAATGTTTCTAATGCTGAGATCAAACCACACACTGTTAGGTCTCAAACCTGGGAGAAATGGCTACCATATGAAAGCTATTGCTGGCCACCAAGTTCTTCCTGTGTCCCTTAGTCCCTACCTGTTACAAAACCCTCCTGGCTAGCATACCCCAACCCCTACCCTAAACTTCTCCAGCCCTGAGGCTGGGCTGCCCTTCCCTTATATACCCTAATCATTTTGTTTACCTGGTCTTTCTCATCTACTCTCTTGGCCAGTCTCTTGGCTCAGTCTGCCCCTCTTGGTGGGCAGCTGCTCTCCCCGAAACCCTATGTGGCTCAGGGTCATGTCCACCCTGGACACTCCCGTATATCTCTGCCTCTGGCTGTGCTCTCCCTTTTCTCTGCAATCAACTTTCTCCTTCACTTTACCTAGGAGCAGCCATTTCCTCTCCCTTTTTATTTCTTTTTTTTTTTTTCATTCATACACTGATTTGGATAGTTAAAACTTAAGGGAGCAGCCCTCATACCCCAACCCCTGATGGGGAGGACAGTACCCGCGACAGGTACCAGGCCTTCTCCCACAAGCTTTTAAACACACCTCAGCCCTTTGGTCACCTTTTCTCACGTCCTGGCAGCAGGCAGCCTAGCAAGGTTGTGAGGCAAAGAGGGGGCTGACCAATTCGAAGAGGCATTGGCAGGTGCTGACACCCCATCTCTCCGAGAGAGCTCGTTACGAAGCATCAACCTTGAGCCGTCAGCTTTCTCCTTTTCCGGAGCGCAGTGTGGCTGCTGGGGTTTCACATAGGCGTCACCGAGAATGCTTCCTGCAGGAGCGAAGAGCTCGGGCGGCTCTAACACGCTCCTGCAGGGTTTCAGAGATGAGCCGGCTCTCCTGCATCCTCCCTCTTTTTTTTTTTTTTTCTTTCTTCACAAATATAATACCAGAAATAAAAACCTCACTCATCCTGTTTCCCAAACTTGGCAGTTATGACAGCTTCATTGCGATGTCTTATTAAAATGTAGCCATAGATTTACATAATTAACCCAGGTCTGCCCTCCCCCACATCTCCCCCGCCTCTACAGCTGTCAGTCAAGGTGGTAGGCATGGGATCCCAGCTTCTGCGCACCGGGAACACCTGGAGGCCTGGATGCTGTCGGCGGCGGAGATACCGGCCATCTCTGATGGGACACATAATGACTTTGATCATGAGTAGAGATAAATGTTTCCGGGCTTCTCAAACTAAGATGCTGTCCTTTCACAGTGCATCACAGAGCTATAAGGGACCGTGAAAGACATTTGAGATACAGGTTAAAAGCTGGGGGTTGGGGACTGATTTGGTTGAAGCTGTTTTCATTTTAAGGTAGAGTCTGGATCCTAGACTGGTCTCAAAGTTCTTATGTAGTTAAGGATGACCTTAAACTCCTGGTCCTCTCTCTTCCATCTCCCAAGTGCCGCAGATATATACCACCATCCCTGGTTTTGCCTCATTCTTTTTTTTTTTTTTTTTTTTTTTTTTTTTGGTTTTTCTGAGACAGGGTTTCTCTGTGTAGTGTTGGTGCCTGTCCTGGATCTCACTCTGTAGACCAGGCTGGCCTCGAACTCACAGAGATCCGCCTGGCTCTGCCTCCCGAGTGCTGGGGTTAAAGGCGTATGCCACCACCGCCCGGCCATCCCTGTTTTTTATGTGGTGTTGAGGATACAATTCAGAGCTTCCTGAAAGCTAGGCAAGCACTCTACCAAATGAGCTTCGTCCCCAGTCCCCACAAGTTTCTTAATCTGACACTTGTAATGTATATGTTTTTTACTTCAATGAGATAGTGTTATTTGAAATTGAGGAATTCACATAAAAAGCCAAATTTGGAGCTGAAGATAACTCGGTGGGTAAAGGACTTCGTAGCCAATCCTGGCAGCCTGAGTTCGAGTCCCAGGATCCATGTGTGAAAGGTGGGAACTGACTTCCACAACTTGTCCACACACACTAAATGAATAAATGTAACTTTTTAAAAAGTATATTGAAGATTTCCTTTAAAAAAAAAAACTAATAAAACTGAACACTTTATCGTGGGCCACTCCGGCCTCTGTGTCACCCATTGCAACCATCAGCCATGGCTGACAGTTTTCCTTCTGCTGGGCACGGATCGGTGGTTGCTTGTAGCTCCCAATCCCATTATTCTGTGTCAACCAACTGTACACACATACACAAACTTCCCATACTCCGCAGAAGCTGACTTGCAAACGTCTTCACATGACAGGTGAAAAAGTACTACTCAGCTAGTCCAGGTTTTCTGCCTCTGAGAACGGGAAATCCCTTGGTTGAGCTGTCCAATGACCTGAATTCTCACGTCAGCTCCATTCCTCGATGGCTGTGGCGTTGAGGCACAAGGTGGAATTTCTCTAAGCCAAACATTTCCATATCAGTAAAATGAGACCAGCAATAGTACCGTGTCCACCTCATGAGAATTCAAATACTCATGAAAGGGTGGGAAACAGCATAAAGCCTGAATAACAACACTCACTGTTATTTTCAGGGTGGCGTCATTCATGGTTTCAAATGTTCTCACACTACTAACTAATAAGTGCCATCCTCCGTTCAACACAGTGATTTTTTTTAACACCATTCATGCACCCAAGCCTACATGCTAATGCAAAGAAATATATAAGGAGATGAGACAATAACACATTCATGAAGTGACTGGTGGAGTAATCTGTAGGCTGTCAAAATAACACAAGATGGTTCCCAGAACAACATCCCCGCCTTCGAAGTGAAGCGCAACCCTCTTGGACGTCTGAGATTTGAATCTCTGCAGCCTAGTCTGCATTCTGGAAACACCCTAGCACCCATCACTATGCCCTCACCAATGCACCCAACACACAGCAAAGCTCTACCTCTATTATCCTAGCCTCTCACCAGCCTCTCGGGGTGGGTATCTCTTCTCCATTCCACTTTTCCAGCTGAGAAAATTGAGACATTCAGAAGTCGAACCATTTGTCCAAGGTCACACAGCTTATCAGCAACAGAGCTAGCCATCTGACCCGCACTGACACACAGGAATGTATTTCTTCCCTCTCTCCTTGCTATGAACCAAGCTCCTGATATACTGTTTTTCAATCCTATATGCTCATGCACACACACACACACACACACACACACACACACACACACACACACACCAGGTCTCTTGAGCTGATTTCACTGATATTTTCTAACACCCCCACCCCCTCACCCCCCGCCCCAGCCTTGTCCTTCCCTCTTCCACGTCCCCTCTGGATCTCCCACTACAGTCGAGCAAAGCCTAGCCTAGCCAGGGACACTTTCCCTCCTGCCTGGACCAAATTGTTATCCTTGCAAAGATGATTGTTTACTCGTTGTCTTTGCCACACTAATGCTGATTAAGCTCATATTATTGCTGAAAGGGAGTGTGGCTCCATCTTCAGTGAGTCGTTAAGTGCAGCCAGCACTCATCAAAGGGATGGCAAATTGATAGCTGTGATAATCCTCCTAATTAAGAGTTTCTTTTTGATGACCTCCTTGCTATCAGCAAGGATGGTGAGCAGTTATGAAACAGTAATGGTCCCTGTGCTGGTGAGCCAACACCAACCTCCCAAAGAGGGTGTGTGGACACCATCAAGCTTAGGCCCATACAGGTATCACTTTAAATTCCATCTTGTCTCCGTGACGATTAAACAAAGTGTAAGATAAAACAGAAACAGAGGGCTGTTAAGTTGGACTGAGAATAAAGCAGAAAGTGCATGTGTGCATGTGCTGCTGCTGGCCACAGATTCAGCTCTCACATTTTTGAGGGCCCACTGTGAAATGATCATTGGTTCTTTTTAATTGTTAGAGGGGAAATTAATACAGACAAGAGGATTTTACCTGGGGAATCCTTTACAAGGGACTATATAGAATGTGTACAAATGATGACCTCAGAGGTATCCTTGGAACACTCGCCAGAGTAAGATAAATCAGCCTTCATTGCAGAGGATGGTAACAGAGCCAGGCACTATTATGTAGTGTTTCCTCTGAGAGTAAAGCCTTCCATATTCGTAAGACATAGGGTGTTGAGGAGAAGTGAAACAATGGGATATTTTAGAGCAGGATGTTTACAAGAAGGTGAAATAATAGGATGTTCTAAGAGGGATAAAACACTCCATCCTGCAGAAAGGTCTTATAGGAAATACACTACTCAAAATAGCTTCAGGATGTCCCTAAAACTGACTAGACTCACTAGGCTGGTTCCTCTCCAGTAGTATGTAAATAGTAAAGGCTGCTGAGTCATTTTCAGACCAGACCAGAAGCCTGAAAGAAGCAGAAACCAGCCAATCTGCCCGGAAGATGTTCAGACCAACCAAGCCCCATGGAAGGAATACTTTCCAACCTGATGAGCTCCCTACAGGCTGCACAGTGTGCTCCAGGTTCCCAGGTTTTCTGAACTGTCACCCATGCTTGGTTGGGCTTTGGTGATCCAGATGTCTTTGAGTCGTTTCCATTCCTGTAAATAACCCCAATAAAACTCATTAGTTCACTGTCTTAGTTAGGGTTACTTTTGCTGCAACGAAACACCATGAGCGAAGCAACTTGGGGAAAAAAAGAGTTTATTTGGCTTACACTTCCATATCACTGTTCATCATCGAAAGAAGTCAGGAGAGGAATTCAAGCAGAGCAGGAATACAGAGGAGAAAGCTGAAGCAGAGGTCATGGAGGATGCTGCTTATTGGCTTCCTCCCTCTGGCTTGCTCAGCCTGCTTTCTCATAGAACCCAAGAACACCAGCCCAAGTGATCCCACCCACAATGGGCTGGGCCCTCCTTTGCTGTGGAATAATACTGTAGACTGTGAAAATGTGTTGCTCTCATTGTTATAAAAGGTTAACTGGCTGGTAGCCAGGCAGGAAGTACAGGTGGGACAACCAAACTAAGGACTAGGGTGAAGAAGGGCAGAGTCAGAGAAGATAAGAAATATGGGTTAATTTAAATGTAAGAGTTAGGTAGTAACAAGCCTGAGCTATTGGCCAAGAATTTATAATTAATATAAGCCTCAGAGTGTTTATTTGGGAGCTGTTGGCAGGACAGAAACTTCTGTCAGCATTCCCTCATCCATCACTCATTAAGAAAATGCTCTACAGACTTGCCTACAGCCCAATCTTATGGAGGCATTTTCTCAATTGCGATTCTTCCTCTCTGATAACTTTAGCCTGTGTCAAGTTGACATAAAATTAGCCAGCACATTCACCAAGTTGGACATTGATGCAATAATTACTTTGGTCCATTATGGGTTTCCTTTCTGGAGTGAGTAGATGTGTAAGGGTTTCGTTTCCCCCAGAAAAATCTGTCACACAACTGGCACAGCACAGAAAAAGAGACTATTGGAGTAGACGAAGGAAGGAGTAAGATGAAAAACATTTTTAAATGAACTGAAATATGTTCAGAGACTGAAGAAATCAATAAGCTGTTAAGATCCATCGCTATTCTTCCAGAGGACCCAAGTTTGGTTCCCAGCACCCATGTCAGGTATCTCTCAACCACCTCCAGCTCCGGGGAATATGATGCCCTCTCTCCTGGCCTCTGCATGCACCTTCACACACTTGCACATATATACACACACAAAAAGATAAGAATAAGTAATTAATATGGGAATGTGTGTTATATGTCTTCATATGTGAAAGCTTTCCCCTTTTTCTTAATCTGTAAGTGTAAGTATGTATGGTATGTGTGTGTATGTGTGTGTGTCTGTGTGTGTTTGCATGTTCATGTGTGGTGATAAAATGTAGTGATATTGTGTTCCCCAATATATTGTGCACCTTAATAAACTTATCTGGGGTCAGAGAACAGAACAGCCGCTAGATAGACATAGAGGCCAGAAAATGGTGGCACATACA
Source organism: Peromyscus aztecus (assembly GCA_902168405.1). Lineage (NCBI taxonomy): Eukaryota > Metazoa > Chordata > Mammalia > Rodentia > Cricetidae > Peromyscus > Peromyscus aztecus. Next base: position 19,889 of record CABHPQ010001437.1, on the reverse strand, counting down.
CCTTTGATCCTAGCATTCTGGAGGCAGAGATTCATCCAGATCTCTGTGAGTTCAAAGCCACACTGGAAACAGCCAAGCAGGAAACAGAAATGTATATAAGGCGTGAGGAACAGGAACTAGAGGCCTAGTTAAACTTTTAGGCTTTTGAGCAGTAGTTCAGCTGAGATCCATTCAGATGAAGACACAGAGGCTTCCAGTTTGAGGAAACAGAAACAGCTGAGGAATTGGTGAGGCGAGGTTAGCTGTGGCTGGTTCTGTTTCTCTGATCTTTCAGCATTCACCCCAAATGCCTGGCTCTGGGTTTTTTTGTTTTTGTTTTTGTTTTTGTTTTATTAATAAGACCTTTTAAGATTCATGTTACGTTCATGTGTATGAGTGTGGGCCTTGCAAAGGGCAGGAAGACAATCTTGGGTGTTGGTCATTGCCATTCACCTTGCTTGAGACAGGGTCTCTTGTTTAATGCTGAGTATGCCAGGCTAGCTGGCCAGTGAGCTACCAGGAATTCTCTATCTTCATTTCTGCCATAGTTTTATTTCTGCTTATGTAATAAAAAATAACCTAAAAAAAAAAAGCCTTGGGGAGAGCGGATTATATGCCTTACACTTCCAGGTTACAAATCCATCACTGGGGAACAGTCGGGAGAGATATTTAAATCAGCGAATCACATCATACCTAGAGTCAAGAGAGGGAGAAATGTATGTACACATGTTCAGTTTTCTCTCTACACTTACACAGCTCAAGATCAAAGCCCAGAGAATGGTACCCGCCCCCCCACCACAGTCAACTGGCCACCCCACCTCAATTAATGGTACCAAGACCATCCTCCACAGACATGCCCATGGGCCAAGCTGACGTAGATAACCTTCATTCACAAGGAGCCTCTTCTCAGGTGAGTCTAGATTGTGTCAAGTTGGTACCTGAAATGAAGCATCACAGTCTCCCGTCTCTCTGTAGAATGCTGAGGATACAGATGTGTGCTCCCACGCCCTGCTTCATACAGGTGCTGGGGATCAGAACTCTTACAAGGCAGATACTGCCGCTAAGCCATCTCCCCAGTCTTCATATGTGATTTTTTTAATCGTTACTAAAATATACTAAATAAGAGTATGTCCATTACTATTTGTAATGATACTGCAATCAGTACACACAGTCGTAACTGATGACTCCATTCCCTGACCCTGGGTCTCTGAGAACTGTGGTGGATCTCAACTTATTACTGATTCCGGTGTGCACACGTCTGGATCTCATCTCCCCAGAACTCAAGAGTATTCCTTAGGAGCCCACAGGCTGGGACCACGTACCTAGACTCCTGAAACAGCAGCTTTAGGACTTTTGCCTCTTCTGTGGCTTTAAGTGGGATAATTGACCTTATCATCTAACTTGTTTGTGTGTAAAATGGAGACTCCTAATGATAATACATACTTGACAGGCTTGTTGTAAGGATTAAATAGGAGTCTCCCTCCCCAGGCTCAGACTGATAGGACATCAGGAAGAACAGACCTAGAAAACAAAACAGACATCATCCATTACAGCCAGCACTCAGTAGAGGTGGAGTTCGAATCTCAAACCAGGAAGTCCCATGTTCCTTTCCATAAAGGATTTGTGATATTGTGGGATGTCTGTAGACAGAGAAGACTTCTATCATAGCGTCAGGTGAATACTTGTCATTTTGCTACTTTGATTATTCTATGGAATTCTACCTCAAACAGTTTTGTGTGTCTTCTCACTAAAAAAAAAAAAAAACTAAAAACACACATTGGTTAAGAGTTCCGGGGATCCAGCGTGCAGACAGCCATTGAGACTGTGGTCATTAATCTTCAGTTATTTCTTGGTTGACCTCTCAATTAGATTTTACAGCCTCTAGCACCATGGATATCACCTGCTGTGACTTTCTCATTTGCTGAAGAAAACAGAACTTCGGCACAGTTAAATACTGTCTGTAGTGTCTCCAACATTAAACAGACAGAGAGTGGCAAACCAGGTCAAGAAGCAAGGCCATCAGGGCAACCTATCTTCCCACCAACCCCAGGGGACACTGAAGTCGTCTAAGCTCTGTTGATATCCCAGTATAATGCTGGTTCTCAAATGTTCCTCTTCTGCCCAAACCCTTCCATGCCGCCTCCCAGCCAACCTCCTCATTAACATTTTCACCTGGCCACCCCACGGGCATTTCAAATCCTGCTTATTCTGATGGAGCTCAATGTCTGTTCTCTCATCTGAGTACTCTGCCTGCATTTTCTGGTGATGACCATATACTCCACACGGTAAGCAGGTAACTCACACGTACTCCTGATTTCTTCATCTCCTTTAACCCAGCCATCAATGACCCTGCTAGTTTCACTTGCAAATTATTTCCTTTCCTAGTAATCTCTAAACACTGCCATAATTGGACTCTCGCTGTTCTACAGCCCTGTGGCTTACTCCCACCCTACACCGGGAAGCAAGAACTGCTTAAGGGAAACAAAAAAGGCACAGAATTCACTGAGCCGTTCTGCGTGCCCAGGCACTGTGCTAGGTGCCCTGTGTGTTGTGATCACAGTTCAGAAGCCATCCTGATTCTACAGATGAGGAAACTAAAAGTCATTCCAAGTGTTTATGAAGACCGGAGTCACATTTAAAAGCCAGCCAGAGCCACTGCCTAAGGCAGCCGACACCCAAGTCTATTATGCCGCAAGCCCAAGGCACACAGGAAAACATTTACGGTACCCTGCAGAGAGAACCATCTGTACAGAAAAGGCCTTCAGCCAGAGCTGGTTCAGGAGAGGCAGCCAAACACAACAAACTGGGAAGGAGGGAATCAGAAGGATAAAGGTCCAACTGGCCAAATTCATCTGGAAATTGAAAGCCAGGGAGCTCATCAGTAGAATCTATGAGTCACTCTCTTCAGGGCAGCTCTAGGAAGAGCAAAGCTAGACAGAAAAATCTGATGCTTGTCTGTATGATCAGCACTCGACAGAGGCGGGCCTTGAACCTAGCACCAGGTGGTTCCACATTCCCTCCCACAATGTCCGGGTTTATGATAGTGTGAGGTTTCTGTGGAGAGAGACTATTTCTATCACAGTAGAAACCTGTGAGTGATAGCAGGCAGACTCTAATTTCACAGCCCAAGTCAACAGAGCCCTCCTTGGAAGCTTTATAAACTGAGATACTGTTTATCCCAAAGATGGGAGGAGAAAGACCACCGACCCATAACATTATGGCCAAATTAATTAAAGCAAACAATTGAAGCAGGCTTTTTTTTTATTCATGTACCGAGCTGCTTCCCCGTAAGGCAGGGTTTGAGAGGTCAGTATTGGATGTGAGAAAGACAATGGTTTTATAGCTCAGGGGTAGTGGGTTTCCAAATGGGGGATTTGGCAGACAAAATAAATAGGTGAGGTGGTGTGGGGTGTCCTTCTGTACGCTGCAAATATGTGTTGATTTTATTGGTTGATGAATAAAGCTGCCTATGGCAGGGCAGAATATAGCTAGGCGGGAAAGCCAAACTGAATACAGGGAGAAAGAAGGGTGGAGTCAGGCAGACACCATCCAGCCTCCCAAGGAGCAAGATGCCAGCAGACCAGTAATGCCACAGCCAGGTGGCAACACATAGATTAATAGAAATGGGTTAACTTAAGTTGTAAGAGCTAATTAATTATAAGCCTGAGCAATAGGCCAACATTCACAAGTAATCTTAAGCCTCTGAATGATTATTTACAAGCGGCCATGGGACAGAACAGGACAGAGAAAAGCCTCCATTTACTGTGAGGCTCCAGGAGCAGAACATAAGCATAACAAATCGGTCCTGAAACAAAGACATGATGGCAAGGCAGTCAAAACAGTGAGTAGTCATAACAAGGTAGCCATAACAACCCTTTTGAAGCAAAGGCAGGGCTTCAAAATGATTACTAACTTTCTGAAACAAGAATATGATTGCCATTCCTTAAACAGGCAGTACAGAACCACTTGCAGTTAAGGCTACAGGTGAGTCATAACCTAATCCTTGAGAAACAGAAGTTTAATCATAAACAGGAGTGAACCTAGTTTGTCTTTACTAAAACATAGATCTTAAGTCTAAGATGGAGGCAGGGGTTTTCTTCAATACATACATACATACATACATACATACATGCACACACACATACACACACATATATATTGTTTTTATTTACATAAATATATGTGTGTGTGTGTGTGTGTGTGTGTGTGTGTGTGTTGCACACCACCTCCCTGTCTTGTATCACTCTATCTTTCACTGAGACCAGGTTATTTTCTGTGAGTCTGAACAGTTCATCTTCTTAGTGTATGAGCTCTACAGGACCTGCCACTGCTACCTGACTTTTGGGACTACAAAGTGAGAATCGTCCTCGACAATACAGAAATAAATGTGCGTGCTGTGTGCCAACAAAACCGTATTCATGGGCTTTGAAATTCTAATTTTAATTTTATATAACTTCATGCGTCACACAGGAGTCTTCCATCAACTTTTTAAACCGTTTTAATGCGGGGGGAGGGGGGGGGGGGGGACTGGAGAGATGGCTCAACAATTAAAAGCACTCGATGCTCTTCCAGAGAAGCAGCATTCAGGTCTCAGAACCCACATCAAGTAACTCTGGCTCCAGCAGGATCTAATGCCCTCTTCTGGCCTCCTCTAGTACCTGTCCTCATGAGCACGTACCCACATGCAGCCAAATGTACACATAGCACAGCTAGAGATAAATAAATCCTTTTCAAAAGATGAAAGACAAAGACTGACACCCAAAGTTGTCCTCTGACCTCTATTCACATGTACACATTGACTCCCCACGCACACCACACACATAAACAAAGTAAATGAATATTTTTTTCAATTCTTAACTTACATGTTGTACAAAACCATTGCTGTAGAAGAGACTCAAAATGATAGAACTAGTATTATAAAGAACTTACTATTAGATTTGCTTAGGAGACATTAAATCACACAAGTGGAATTCAGCTAAAGAGTTAACTGCCTCCCAAATACCCCAAGGATAAGTCATAAGCTAACCAGACCTGTTGGAGATAAGGGAAATTTAGCATGCTAGGATGTAAATGTTTGTTTACCAGACTGACCAGCCATTAGTTCCTGATTCCCATAACAAAGACATGCCTCTAATGGACAGCTTGGTGGGAGGTTTCAGTGGGGGGGGACCGACAGTGTAGGGTCACAACCATCATTAAGTCCAGGTCTGCCATTAAATCCTCTGTACTCTTATCAAGAAAAACATAATTTTGCCAGGTGGGCGAAATGACCCTGGGTGACAACTCTTTGAAAAAGAATTAACACTAGTGTACTTACATAATGGTGGCAATATGTAATAACTTTGCCGTGTAAATCTTCCATCTGCCTAAACAGCCAGCCTCGCATTCTCTTGTCTCTGTTTAAATGTTCAAAGTGTGCCCTGGGGCCGGGACCTGAAAAGATTTAAGGATGACAGGATATACAAAATGCATAAGCCTAAGGTGTATATAAGCTAGTGAGATCTTCTATTGGGAGTTGACTCTTATTTGGGCATTAGCCCCAGCCTCCCACACATTTAGGCACTTTTTCCATCTCTGAGTATGTGGAGTGATTTCTCACCAAGAAGGCATATTAATTCCATTATACCCTGTGAGAGGCTGATTTGACTCATTGGGCTATAATTTCCTTAACTCTGGCACAGAGTGCCCCTGAATGGCCATAGCATCCTCTCGGGACCTTCCTAGAATTCCTAGAATCCCATCCTTAGCTAAATGAAAAGTTATCTGACCTATGCCCAGCTGAGGAAGATTAGTGGAAGGGTGAGCTTCTCTTGTGGTCACAGAGGACCCTCAACTCAGTGAGAGCCATGATAATAGTCATCACTTGCTGAGCTCTCAAAATATGCCAGCCACTGTACTAAGCACTTTCCATGTATAATCTTATTTAGACCTCATGGCAACCCAAATCTAATCCCAAAAAGAGATGATAGCGTAAATGATTCAAGCAAACTGAGGTAGTGGTGGGAATATTGGCAAGTTAGAGCAATACAACCTGTCTCAAAAAGTCCTTTGCCATCTAAAATCAGTAGGCCAGCGGGGTTCGTGTAAAAGTGTATAACTAAGGGATTGATGTCACCTTGCTCTGGTCAGTTAACTATAAACCACCTTCCTCTGGACACCATGGAGTGTACAAGCACATGCGCACACATTCACACAGACACACACACACACACACACACACACACACACACACACACACACACAAAGAAATAAATCCTTTTCTTTAACAAAAGAAAGTTCTAGGCCATCTTGAAGTAGAAAACAATTGCCTGGTAACAAAGATCATGGATATTATGCAGAGTGTTTTCTCAGGTAGCACAAACTTGAAATATGGAAAAGAGGGAGATTTTTTTAAAGGAAGTAAAATGCAGAAGAGCAGTTTAGAAGTAATGACCACCAATAAAGCCTGAGATATCCGGAGTGTAAGGTGTAATCATGACAAGAGACAGAGGAGGGGATGTTTTAGAGACATCCTAAGAACCATGAACCACAGAGTCCTGTGGAGTAGGACCTGCCACTCGGTCACCTTTGGGGCCCCATGTATCTTGGCTGGTGTGTACCAAAGCAGCTATGGCAGCTGTCCAAGTACTGAAACATTTTGACACTGTGACCTACAAAACCCACCCTCTTTCTGAACCTCCCATCCACCCATCCCCATCCCGACCCGCCACCCAAACCTTCGCTTGGAAAAAATAGCCCAAAGCCTGTGTGTTGTTTTCCTCGCTGTTTTGACAAAACAGCTGACAGAGAAACTTAAGAGAAGACTGTAGATGCAACCAACCGTTTTATTAAATAAAAAACACAGAACCAATGCAAGGAAGAAAGCCAAGAGGTCAGAGCTAAGAGCTAAAACCTTACCCTTCCTCCTGCGGTGGTCCTACCTCTCCGAAACAGCTACTTCCTGTGTTAAAGTCCTTATATAGAGTTTCTGTTCTGCCTTCTCATTGGTTGTAAACCCAACCACATGTCCGCCTCATCACGGACTGTCTGTATAGACCTCCAGGTGTTCCATGGTTGGTATTGACATTAAAGGCATGTGTATCCAATGCTGGCTGTATCCCTGAACACACAGAGACTTACCTAACTCTGCCTACCAAGTGCTGGGACTACAAGCTTACGTCACCACCGCCCTGCTTTCCTATGGCTTGCTAATAGCTCTAACCTCCAGGCAACTTTATTTATTAACATACAAATAACATTTTAGTACAAAAGAAAATATCACCATAGAAGACTGTTCCGGCACACAGTTCCAGGGACTATCAGGGCACACGGTTCCAGGGACTATCAGTCCGTCATGGTGGAGAGCGTGTGCGAGCAGAAGCAGGCCTGTCTGTGGCTGCAGGAACACACAGTGAAGACTTTTAGCATCTTGGCAGGTCAGGGAGCCAAGAGGACAGGACCAGAAGGAAAGCCAGGTTATATCCCTCAACAGCTCACCACCAAAGACCCACCTCTGTCAGCCAGACTGCGCAGCCTCCGGAAACAGCATCACCAGCCGGAATTCGAGTGTTCGAACCTGCGAGCCTGGAGGGAACATTTCAGACCTAAACCACAGCACTCCCCGGGTAAAACTGATGATTTAATGTGTGGGAGTGGGCTTGGGGGATACGTTCCTGCGTGAAAGCTGTGTTACCTGCAACTGGATGGTTCTTCTGTCAGGTTTCCCATATGCTGAATAGCTTGACTCCATATTGTACACCATTAATCCTAGTACTTAGGAGGCAGAGGTAAGCAGATGTCTGAGTTCTGGGTTTGAGGCCAGCCTGGTCTATTTTAGAGTGAGTTCCAGGACAGCCAGGGCTACAAAGAGAAACCCTATCTCAAAAAACAAAAAAGCAAAAAAGAGAGAAAGGAAAGAAGGAAGGAAGGAACGAACGAACGAAGGAAAAAACAGACAGACAGATCAAGAGGAAAGGACATAAAAGGATGGAAGATCAAAAGCAAAAAGGAGAAAGGGGGAACAGAAGGAGGAAGGGAAAAGTAAGGAACAGATTCTGATGACTGACCAGATACGGGAAGAGAGGAATAAAGAGATCTGTGCAACCATAATCTCACAGACAGACACAGGGACAAAAGCAGCCACACCATACGGTTTCCTTTCCAAAAAAAGGGAGCTGAGGCTGGGAAGATGGCTGAGTGAGTTGAGTGCTTGCCACGCAAGTGGGAAGACCTGAATTTGAGTCACCAGAACCCTCATAAAACCGTGCAGTGCACATCTGGAATCCCAGGGTTCCTCCGGTGAGATGGAAGGTGGAGACAAGAGAACCCACGGATGCTCAAGGCCAGCTAGCCTGGCATTTCCAGCCCCAAACAAGAGATCCTGTATCATACGGTGGGAGGCGAGGACCAACACCCAAGATTGTTCTCTGACCTCCACACCTGAGCCATGGAAGATGCACACCCATGCTCACACACACATACACATGTACATATACGATATAAGTAATTAAAGTGCCCCTATAGCATAAACTGCTGAGAGAATGATTTATGTGGAGTTGGTTGAAAACTCTGCGCTCCATCTACTCCCCTCTACTTAGAAACCTACCCCATGGAGAAACCAGTGCAGGAGAAAGCGGCCCTTAGCGCTCTGCTGTCATGCTGCCTCTGAGAAGCTAGCCTGATCTCACTATATGGACAATGAACTGTGTAGCATCTAGTGCCTATTCGGCCAAAGCTGCAGTTCACTTGTACCATGTGGACCTCATGGGAACTCTGACCACATTTGTGTTTTCCCCACCCATCTCCAATTGTCATATGGCATGCAAGTCCACTTCAGTTCTTCTTATGGGACAGTGGGAACTGTATGAACTCACTCTGAGTTTGAAGCGGAGCTGGCTTGTTCAGAGGGTCATGTCTACTATCAAAATCAGATCTCCGTTGGGTTTCAGTGTATGGGAAGTCCCGTGGGAGCTGTAGAGACGTGGATGTACAGAGCCTGCCATCTTCGGATGCAGTGGAGAAGCTCTGTCAGAAGCAATGGCAACCTCTCAAACTGGCTTACTAACTAGGGTGAATAGTACTGGGGACTTAAGGACCTTGGGCATTTCTACAGGCCTGGACTATTCCTTACCACTGCTGAATGTCGAGGCCTCCAGGTCTTGGGATTCCTCTTATTAGGTCTGTTAGTTCCTCTCTGGTTGATTCTCTCCAACACTGTGGATTTATCATGTTTTGTAATTTGGCATGTTCAGGTTTTGTAGAGATGTCCCTACTGACTTGATTTCCTATCTATTCGCTCACAGCAGAATGAGAAGATATGGAGAGTTACAGGTAAGTTACATCTTTTTCTTCTCCTACCAAAGAAAAAGATACGAAAACTTCAGGCTAAACAAAGAATCTGAAATTCCTTAAAGAGTGATACATTAACTGATTCCTCAAGCCATATCTGAAAATACTTTGGTGTAAACCGAATACAAATAGTTGCTGGGGATAAAAAGATAGGACACAGTCCTCACACCAGAGTGACTGAGAAATGACAAAATAGCCATTATCGTGTAGAACAAGTACCAGCGAGGGAGAGAGTAACCACATGGGGACAGGAAAAGAAGAAGGAGGTAGATCGTGGCAGATACAATTCGCAGGGCAGGTGACTTTGAGTTGATGAACTGATTAGTGCTAAAATGAGAACGGCCTGTCTTCGAATGTTTTGTGACATTATTCATACTCGCCCGAAACTGAAAACCACCCATGTGCATCAGCAGGTGGTTGTACAAACAGTGTGAGATGTACCATTTAAGGGCAGCATTGGTGTGTGCTATGACGTGTGAGTCTTGATAATATTATGCTGTCAGACATCTGATAGCAACAGGCATGCCCATGGCACACATAACACATATAGGCATGCACATAAATGGAAGCGTACACTTGAGGCTGAGGCTCCATGGTAAAGTAGGTGCCTGTGACGCAGAAGGCCCTGAACTTAACCCCCAGCACTGCAAAAGCAACAACCAAATAAATATGCATTCCAGGGTTTTCAGTTTTATCTACACAGTGGTCTCTTCATTTGCACAATCAGTTTTAGGCTGTTCTCATTGTTCTCTCAACACATCACACCCACCTTCCCCCAGATCAGGCTCAGGCAACGACCAATTTACTTTCTGTCTCTAACGGAGTTACTTAGTCTAGATTTCATACAAGAGATGTCATGCAATATGTCGGCCTTTGTTCTCATCCTGATTCTCATTCTCATCAGATGTTTGAAGAGGGCTGATGCCCTGAAACGGAGTTGCAGATGGTTGTGAGCCGCAGTGTGGGTTCTGGGAACTGAACCTGGGCACCCTGCATGAACGGCAAGTGCTCTGAACCCCTGAGCCATGGCTCCAGTCCTGAACTGAACATGTTAAATGAGTGTACTGTGCCACATGTGAATTACATCTCGGTAGAACCGTTGTTGTTTTTAAGGTAACAGCTTCTGTGGCAATCGCCCTTGTACGGGGACTCTTAAAGCTTCCCTCAGCTATCTGGGAAGTGCAAGTATCCTAACAAACAGGGCAGATGAGGCACATTAGTCCCCCAGGCCTCCTTTTCAGCCCTTGCCAGGAGCCCAACAGCAGTTTATTGGTCCCAAGCAACCTGCCTCTCCACCTCAGCCACCATCAGTCTCCTACTGAGGCCAGTTTTTATTAGTTCTATCTTGGAGCATTCGGGGGCCTCCCTTTGCAAGGGTTCTGCTGGTCACGTGTAACAACAGGTCATTATTAAATTAATGAATAATTAATATTAATATTAAAATTCTCATCACCACACAGGAAAATGGTCTCAGACTAATCCTTAGCTGAACGCTTGATTCGATGTGAGTCTGATGCCATCTTTTCTCTTTCTGACAATGACTCCAATCTGCTGCCATCTGCAGAACATCCCTTTCTCTCCACAGACAAGTCCCTGCCTGGATAGCACCGTCAGTGAAAAGCCAGGCGGAGCGCCATATGTCACACTAAATGACAACTGTGGGTGAGGATGTGGGGACAGAGGAACACTTCCCCTCTGTTGGTGGGAGCGAACATTAAGGCGGTCACTATGGGAGTCAGTGTGGAACTAGATCTACCGTACTACTCAGCTGTTCCGCTCCTGGGATAACACGCACCAAAGAGTCTATGCTCTACCCGGACATTTGCACACCCACGCTGATGGCTGCTCTTTTCACAATAGCATGGGAATCTAGCAGGCTGCTGGATGTCTACCAATAGATGACCAGATAGTGAAGATTACACACACACACACACACACACACACACACACACACATATATATATATATATATATATATATATATATATATATATATATTAAAATTTTATTCGGCCATAAAGAAAAATGAAATTGAGAATTTTCAGGAAAAAAAATGGATGAAATTCAAACACATATTAAGCAAAGTAACCTAGGGTAAGAAAGACAAAGACTGTATGTTCTCTCCCACATGCAGACTCCAGTCTCTGTTACAAATGTACCAGTGGAAGGAAATCCAGGAAACTAGAAAGGGGCCCGTGAGACTAAGGGGTGAAAAAGAGGCTTAATGGGGGAGAGCGAAAAAGACAATAAACAGAACACAAGATAAAATATCTATCCCGCGCCAAAGGAGGGACCAGAGAGGTGAGGAAGGAATGGGGTGAGGAGAGGACCGGCCAGAGTAAAATACGTGTGGAAACCTCGTACAGAAGCCTGTTATTCAGCAAGCTAATTTTAAAAAGCAAAATAAAATATCAAGAAAGAATTATAATAGTTCACAGAAAACAAAGATGTTTAATATTTTTCTATGCCATCCCTTCACGCGTCTATTCTTGGATTATACTGCCTTCAGATGTTTAGATTCAAAAATTGCTGTTTAAGTTACTGACTTGAGTTTTAATTTCTTAAAAAAAAAAATCATTAAATCCAGTTTGGCTTAGAATTAGGACAGAATTTCCAAAATGGCTCTAAACAGGCTTCTGTCATTTTGTACTGTGTGTGGATTAAATGCCTTAGTGATTAACTCTGAGTCACCAGTAATGCACGGGTGTCGCATTAAGGAGAGAGATGAAAGCGCTTCCCTTTGGAGTCATCTAACCAAGAGTCCAGTCTTGAATTCTGTAATTCAAGCTCCCTGTGCCCTCTGCCCTCTTTATGAGTCTGAACTGTACCTGCCTGGAAGCTGTCTTGTGAATCTGTCCCTGGGTTTGTCTCTTCTGTCTGTACGTCTGTCCCTAACAAAGGGCTTTGCTCTGTATTTGTTGAACTGTACAGAAAGCATCACATGAGGAAGGAATGGGATACTTTAACAGAATTTTACAAAGGATTAAGTTGCTGGCTCCAACAGATCCCGACGGACCCAGACAGCAAACTACAAACTACAAACACCGTTGTTTATCAACGAATATCCATAAACGGACGTTCCTTTTAGAAGGTTGCTTTCAGCCTCTGTGTTTGCTGCTTTCAGCAAATGATACACAGGCATTGTTCTGGGGCAGGGGCGTGGAGAGCACATAACGTAGGATTGCAGCCATGCATTAGCTTAGGTTGTGAAAGCTGACTACAGGGGAAAGCCCAGGCAAGTAAAGTTGATTATTACCTTGTTCCCTTAAAGGCAGGTTAAATGAACAGGCTGGATACATAGTAGAAGAGCAATCTCGAATTTTTAGTGACCTCAAGGTGTACTATTAACTTGTCCGTGAGATCCAGCAAATGTTTTTTTTTTTTATCATAATGCATTGCCATACTGTGTTCATGCAAAATGGAAATCTCAGTGACAATTATAAATTCAAAATATCTATCAGCTCTTTGAAACATTGAAGATGCTTATGTCCGGCAACATCAAATATTCAGCCAAATTTTAATTCTCTCTCTCTTTCTCTCTCTCTCCCCCCTCTCTCTCTCTGTGTGTATGTGTGTGTGTGTGTGTGTGTGTGTGTGTGTGTGTATACATTCATGGGAGGGGGTGGGTGCTCATGTGGGAGAGGTGCACGTTGAGGCCAGAGGTCAACCTTAGGTGTCTTTCTCAGTCACTCTCCACTTTGTTTAGACAGGGTCTCTCACTTTCACCTGAAGTTCACCAATTTAGCTAGTACAGCTCATAAGCCAGTCCTAAGGATCTGCCTGTCTCTGCCTCCCAAACACTAGACTACAAGTGTGTGCAAACGCTAGATTACAAGTGTGCCACTGCTCTGGGTTCTTTTTCTAAAATACAATATTTTCACTGAGGTATAATAAAATATTCACTGAGCTATAATGAAAATATTGTAAATAATTCTTTGGGAATTGCATGCATGCATATAATATATTTTACTCATATTATCCCAACTTTCCATCCTCTCTCTTTCTCTCTCTCTCTCTCTCTCTATAACCCACCTCTAGTCCAAATTGCACTATTCCTATAACTCCTGGGTGTGGGACCACCCACTGGAGTGTGGTCAACCTACCTAGAGCATACATTTCAGGAAAGCCGACTCTCCCTCCCTAAGAAGTCATCAGCTGTCAATAGCTCCTCATCAAAGGGTGGGAGCTCATAATCCCTTCCCCACTCTGTGCTGTCATACTGACTGGCCTGATCTGCAGGTCTTGGGCAGACAACCACAGTGACTGAGAGTTCATAAATGCAGAGGTCCTGTCATTTCCAAATACACTGTTTTGCCCCTCCCCTCCTTAAACTCAGGCTTACGATCTCTCTGCCTGATCTCTCTGCCTTCTCTTCCACTGATGGTCTCTGAGCTTTAGAGAAAAGTGCGGTACAGATGTCCCATTTGTAACTGAGAACTCCACAGACATTTATTCTCTGCGCTTTGACCAGTTGTGAGTTTCTGCATTAACCTCTGTCCACTGTACAAAGAAATGTCTATGATGAGTTCTGAAAGCAATACTAATCTATGGGTAAAGAGATACACACTTACAGATAATTTGACATTTGTGCCCATTTAGCAAGCAAGATTTATTTTTATTATTTCAAATTATGTGTATATATATGAGTCTGTATGTGGGTGTGTACACATAAGTGCAGGTGCCCGCAAAGGCCAGAGGCATTAGATCCCCCAGGAGCTGCGGTGACAGGCAGTTGTAAGCCACCAGACATGGGTACTAGGAATTGAATTCAGTTCCGAGGAGAATGGTACATACACTTAGCCACTGAACCATCTCTCCAGCCCACCCAGCTTTTGTGACTCAGGTTCTGTGGATCAAACTCAGATCCCCATGCTTTTATGACAAGCATCTCACCAACTGAGCATCTCACGAGCCCCAAAATTCAATTTTTTTTAAAACGCGCACACACACACCTCATTAGTATGAGATTTGCTCTAGACTTCAATCAATAGTAAAATCATATATCTACCAAAGAATAGTTTTAAAATACATTTCCTTGTAATTTATTACCAGTAAATATTTGATTGGCATACACTATCTGCATATCTGTTTCCATGGCCACATAAAAATTTCTCAGACGAAAAGGAGTCACAGGTGGAAAACATTCTAAGAATCCCTAATCTAGACTTAAAGGTAAGATTGGCCCATGGCCCTCTTTGATTTGTACCTACACCAAGTATCAGCTCTAAATTTACAACGCCAGATCTTGCCAAGGGTGTTGGCCAAAACTTGAAACTACTCAGCCAACCAAGAGATGCAGGTCTAGAAAGAGCTGGTCAGTATCTTTTCTCACGCTGACATTTCACATCCAGAAAACAAGGACCCACAGAGATGCTCTGTCTTCCAATTCTCATCCTTAACACCAAATAAATGTCTTTCTTTTGCAAGCAAGAGATCCCTAGGTAATCACACTGTTTTGCTTTGACTGACCTTTGAAACAGGCATTTGCTTTTTTCCCCCCTTCCTGATAGTTTGAGGCCAGGCTTTCCCTAAAAGGTCAGGAGCCTCACACCTAACCTAACTTCTAATTACCTTTGTAAACATTTCAGGAGGAATAAAAGCCAACATAATTAAGCACATTCCCTATTATCTGCTCAATCCCTTACCAACAGAGAGCCTGCACAATTAGCACTCCAAGCTCCCTACACTTACTTGTAACCACTTAATTGTTTAATCTATTTGCATCAGTTTCCAGAGCTTGATGGACAGCTACGGCAAGCTGAGAGTCCCCTGAAAATCGCAGGCACATATTCTCAAGCATGTAGGAATTGATGTTTTTGTTACCCTTCCAAGTAACTCTGATGTAAAATCCAGTTTTAAAACGAACAGCTGGGCTGGTAAGATGGCTCAGTGGGTAAGGATGCATCCCAAGATCAAACCGTGTGCTGGTTAGGCATCTGGTAAGGAAGGCCTCCCTCTGCTTCCAAGAAGTACCCTGTTACTGATTCTTCCTGTGTGGACAAATACAGTATCTTCACCAAATCACTCCTCTAAGCCCTCTAAGGATGCTAATATATCCATGAGGATAGCACACATGACCTAATATTGTCATCATTTAAGGGGGATATAGGAATATAGGATAAAAAGGCAATTATTAACCTCAAATATTTTACATTGGTATGAATTTTGGTATATTGATACAAATTTAAAGTTATTTTTGTTACAACATACTGTATATATGTTTATACTCCTGTTTAAGGTATTGTACCTACACAGTTCATTTAAATAATATAAGGTAAGTTCTAGTCCTTGAAAACTATAATTGGAAACCATTTAGGATAATTAAGAAATTCAGGTTAGTAGTTAGTCATCTATAACAATCAAACTTGCAGTTATGTTAGGTATGTTTCCAAGATCACACAAAGATATATTTTAGATAGGTAGATGCTCTTCAAACACTTCAGAGACCTACAGAATATGTCATATAAGATGTTTAATAACCTCAGGCTTTCCATGACAGTGAGACACATCTGCTCCTGGCAGCACCAAGTTGCTTCAGAGATGGGCACTGAAGAACCTCCATATGGAATTTGCTTTCATTGTGGCAAAGCTAGCCATTTGAGCAAGAAACTGTCCTTGCCTTGACTGCTAACAGTATGCTATACAAACTGGAAAAGCAGGACACAAAGGGGAAAAAAAACTGTTGAACTTTGTCAAGATAAGGTGGAACAGCCCTTCAAAATTCTTACTTCATAGAAAGTCTGTCAGACATTCTGCAGAACACACAGGAAAGTACCTGCTGAACTTTGCCGAGACTAGATGGGACAGTACTTCAAAATTCCTACTTCAGAGAAGAGTCTGCCAGATATTCTAGGCCTGTGGGCTAAAGATTGGAAGCCTCAACATTGCAGAGGAACTTTGGGTGCCTGTCCAGGTAGCCAGATGTCTCTTTCATTTCTATATTATTGGAAGTTGCTTACAATGCACTTTGTTTATTCAGGTAATATATCCATCCTGGGGTCTTTGATGGAGTTGAAGACTAGGTAGCTATGGTTACATTTTTTCTTAGTTATGATAAAAGGTAAATTAGGTACAAAACTTTGGACTCACCAAGATAGGATAAATAATGAAGTATTTTTTTAATTGCCAAATACAAAAGGACTGAACATTGTAACTCTTACCTGATAATTGTTCTTATTGTATATACTTTTACTATATTAGAGTTAAAAACCTTTCCTTTTTATTTAGACAAAAAAAGGGGGCTATGTTGTAGAATAATCTTTCATACAGTGTGAATATGTGTCACTCATATTGGTTTAATAAAAAGCTGAACACCAATAGTTAGGCAGAATTTTCAGGCCAGAGAGATGCTGGAAAGAAGTATGATGGAGTCACAAGAAGATGCCAGGGATGCAGAGCAAGTAGCATGGGTGTTACAAAGTAAAGGTAACCGAGCCATGTAAAAGAATGTAGATTAAAAGATATGGGTTAATTTAAATTATAAGAACTAGTTAGGAACAAGTCTAAGCTATCAGCCGAGCTTTCATAATTTATAAGAAGTCCTGATTTGGGAGTTGGCTGGTGGGGCAGAGAAAGATTTGCAACAACCTAACTGCTTCCTATAGGCCCCGCCTCTCTAAACTACTACACTGGGGATTAAGATTCTAAAACCCAAGAGCTTAGGAGACGACTCCATCAGTAAAGAGTAAGAGGACCTAGGTTTAATCCCTAAACCCCACGTGGAAGTGCCTAGTGTAGCAGAACATACTTGTGGTCCCAGCACTGAGAGGCAGAGTCAGGAGGAGCCTGGGACTCACGGCCAACCAACCCAGCCTTGTTTGTGAACGCCAAGCCAAAAAGAAGCCCCGTCTCAGAGGAGGTAGATGATGTCTCTGAGGCTGACATTTGAGGCTGTCCTTTGACCTCCACTTGCATGGGCACACACATGTATTTGCCAACACATGAGCATGTACACACACACAGGCATAATAATACTTTTTTTAAAAAAAGACTCACTGTGAATTTGAATAGTTTCCAGACATTCATACCAACAACACATGTGCGGGTCTCCATTTCTCCCCCCCAGGGGGCTTCCCTTTTCTACACGCCTACATTTGCATGGTTGCCAGTCTCACCCAGAGCATTCCCCTAACTGGTATTCACAAGTGTGGGGATAGGGGGTTGGGGCTCATAGGAGAATGTCTGAATCTTGGTAGCATGATTTTATGCAGTGAGCAAGATATCCCTGCACAATAAAAACCTGTCCCACCCCTTCCCCCCCCCCAAAAAAAATTGCCATTAGCACACACACACTACAAAATCGGAATCCCTCACAGTCTGAGCCATACAATCCAGTCCTTAATTACAGCTTTGTCAGGAGAACTTACTGTGTCATTGTTCGGGCAGCAAGAGCCTCATAACAACCTAAAAGGCCCTTGATAAGGGGCTATTAAATAAAGTGTGGCACATTCACATGAAAGAATTCCATTACAGAGAGCGAGGGAAAGCAGTGTGTGGTGATACGATGGTATCCCAGACAGTTTATGAATTTCAAAAGGCAAAGTGTAGGAGAGAACCACCGTGTGTCTCGTTTCGCATTTTGATCAAAAAGAAGGATCCATACATAGCTATACGTTTGCATATGGAATTTCTCTGAGGTCTCTAAGACACTGACTAGCGATGAAAAAAAACCTGTAGAAAGAAGTGCAGAGGCGGGAGGGGGTGTTAGTTCCACCTCTAGAACTCTGAGTTACTTTTTAAATATGAATACCATCTTGTTTGGTCCTGTTGCCTTGTGTATGATGTCTCACCCCCTGTGTCTTCCTCAAGGGCAGAGGTGTTCCCCCAGGGCGCCAAGCAAAGAGCAGGTGCTTCGTAGGTGCCTATTATAAACTAATGAGTTTCTAAAAGAACTCAAGCTGGGCAAATAATTCTTTTGAAAACCAAAATACCTGCCCGGAAAGACAGAACCTCTGGGGATGCTTTTCCATCCTGAAATTTCACGCCTGCACCCGGACCAGAGGGTCCACAAAGAAAGTGATTAGCAAGTTGGACATGATGACACACACCTGTAATCCCAAGAGGCTGAGGCTGAAGGATCTTGAGTTCAAGGCCAGTCTAAATGACAGAGTGAGATCAAGGCCAGCCTGGGTACACAGCGTAACCCTGTCTCAAAAAGAAAGACAGACAGGCTCAGGAAGAAGCTGGAGTTTTAGGGAACCGCACTACCCTCTCCACATCAATGGCTCTATGCCTTGGGAACCAAAAAGCCAGAGTCACTGGACTGGCGTTGGCCCTGTCTATGCATCGTTGAGGAAGTCACTAAGCATTGCCACCTCCGTTAACCTGTTTACCTCTTAAAAATCCCATGAGGCAAATATTTCACCTGCATAGCTCCAGAAGACAGGAGGCTGAGGCCATGGCTTGCCCAAGAACACACCAATCTTAAACCTGGGAACTTCGAAAACCCAGTGGTTTTTCCTTCACAGAACTCTTAAACACAAAGCATCCAGCCTGTCATTACACAGCAAGACAGCTCAGTGACGACTGGACAGACCACCTCCATTGCCGAATGTGGAACCCACGGCAAACCGAGTGACCTCCTTGGCTTTATCCCACCTGAGAAGTTTTGGATACCCAGGTATTGGGTCTCCTCTGCTGCTGATGTAATAAGCCAATCAAGCTGAATTAATAAATCCAGGTTTAATCCAAGCAGAGCAAAGCTCCTCCCCGGGTGACTCTCAGGAAGGCAGGAGAGGAATCACAGGAGCACATGGCAGGTTTGGCAGCCGGGTCTTAAGTAGCCTGTAGACATGGTCTTGAGCAGCTGCAGGGTGGGGCTGACTCTTGGCGGGCTTTCTTAGCGGCAGGGTCTGAGGAGAGAGAGGTGGGGCTTCCATCTAATCACCCCAGACTTCTTGGGTATATGGCGCCTACAGGGCTTCCACCTAAACACTACCAACTGGAAAAAAAACAATTAAAAATAATGCTGGGGCTGGTAGAGTGTTTGCCTAGCATGCAACAAGGCCTATGCCTCCATCCCCAGCTCCACATAAACTGGGGGTAGTGATGTATGCCTGTAATCCCAGCATTCAGGAGGCAGAGGCTAATCTTGGCCATCAGGTCCACATACCTAGGAAGAGGCAACCTCAACTGAGAAACTGCCTCTATCAGACTGGCCCATGGGGAACTGTCTGGGTTGATGATGGATATGGGAGGGCCCAGCTCACTGTGGGAAGTGCCACTCCCTGGCAGATTATCATAGTTTGTACAAGAAAGCCAGCTGAGGACTGGGGAGAAGGCTCAGTGGTTAAAAGCACTATCCGCCCTTCCAAAAGAAAAGAAAAGGAAAGAAAAAAGGAAAACCCAGTTTCAGTTCCCAGCACCCATGTAGTGGGTTACAACCATCTGTAACTCTAGTTCCGGGGGACCCAATGCCCTTTTCTGGCCTCCAAGGATGCCAGGCATGCATGTGGTGCATAGTCAAACATGCATGCATCCAAAACACCCATACACATAAAAACATAGTGACATTTAAAATATTTTTTAAAAAGAAAACTGACTTCTCACACAGGCGAACCAAGACAGTGAGCAGCGTTCCTCCA
>CABHPQ010001436.1:26359-38965 GCA_902168405.1 Peromyscus aztecus | reverse complement strand
AGGACAGTTAGCAAGAAGCCTGCCACGGCCATACAGTTTGTAAGCAACATAAGTCTCTGTGTTTACTTGGTTGGGTCTGAGCGGCTGTGGGACTGGCAGGTGAAAGAGATTTATCCTGACCGTGGGCCAGGCAGGAAAACTCTAGCTACACCCCCCAGTACCACTCCTCATACTCGTGCAGGGTTTCCAGCTGCTCAGTCCCAGAAGGTCACCTCCTCCCTAGGTGGGGACAGTAGTTGAGACAGCCAGGGAGCTGGTCTACCATTGTAGGAGCCAACTCTCTCCCAGCTGGCTTCCAGAGACTACAGTCCTCCCCTGCCCCCTAAGGCTGTGTGTTCTTTCGGAAGAAGGAGCCACTGGATTGGGCCAAGCCCTCACCCTGTAGCTGCAGCAGCTTGTGTTCCTGGAGCAAGCCCCAGCTTAGGCATGAGGGGCGTCTTGCAAGCCCAAGGTCACAGCGGTGCTTCCAGAGAGTTTGACAGCAAGCTGGGAGGGTCCCCGAGGTCTGACATCTCCATAGCAGTCCTCAAAGCTCTTCTGCAAGGGTCAACTGTTAGAATTCCTAGCTACTCCCCCAGCTACATGACCACACACGCACTGTCCAGTAGCCAAGCAAGAGGTTTAGCCATCCCAGGGCCTTATATCCTACATAATCCATGCGTTGCATGATCACATAAATTGTGTGCATCATGATCCTGTAATCTATGCGCATACATGGCATAGCTACATAAGCCCATATGCGCATGTGCAGGGGGAACCTACAAAAGCAGGTTCCATCTATCCCTCCTCCCTCTTCCTGCACGATCATTCCCACAGGCCTATGCACATCCCTTCTGTTCCCCTAATAAACTCTTATAGTGGGTTTTGTTGTACCTCAAGGCTTTTCTCACATGGTAAACTGTGCCACTTAATGAATAACATGAGGTTTGATATCTCAATAGCAGTCCTCAAAGCTCTTCTGCAAGGGTCAGCAACCACTCTAATGTTACACCTCCATCCTCCAAACCCCACCCCCTTGTCTGATAAGCCCAGCCCACAGTCCTCCTGGGCTTGCTTCAGCCTGCATTGGCTGAGGCTGGGCAGACCTGGGAATGACTGTGTAGCACTGAGCTGCCCCACAGACCTATGTGTGTCACCACATCCTATTCAGTCTGTATGGGAGCTCACTAGGGCTCCACACCACAGTCTCTACCCTTCAACATCAACTGTAGATAAGGGAGCCACTGGCTCTTTGCAGACCCATGATGCCCTGGGAGAAATCCAGGTGCTTTGAGCAATCCTCTCCAAGCCTGTTTGAATATCCCAGGCCCTTCCCAGCAGGTGGGAACAAAATGACCCTTATATACATGATGAGCATGCTGTGCCCAGTTCAAAGCCCTCTGCTGCTAATGTCAAGATTCCCAGTGTGCATCCTGCCCCTCCCTCCCTCTCTGCAGGTCCTCCTCTGTCCTTCCTCCCTCCTTTCTTTTCTTCCTGTGCCTAGAATCCCCATTCTGGCTCTATGACTAAGTTTCCATCACTGTGACAAAATGCCTGAGTAAATCCATGTAAAAAGCGGCCAGGTTGTTATTCTGGCCCATGGTTTCAAGAGGTTCAGCCCTTGGGGTTGTGTTTTGCAGTGACTGGAGGGCCTCAGAATGCCACAAAATCACACCACACAGCAGTTCTCACGAAAGAGATTTATTGGGGGAGGGGGGTGCGGTGCATATGGAAAAGGCTGCCTCTGAGCAGGGACGGAAAAGATAGAGAGCAGGCCACGAAGCCAAGTGTGGACTTTAGAAGGGGCATGGCGCATTCACATAGGGAAAATACGTGAGCGGAGACAGTGGAGACATTTTGCATTGGCTGCTAGTGATGATGGAACTGCTGGAGCAGAGTCACTGAAGGTGGGGTGGGGGGTGGGGAATCACCTGGCTCTGGAATGCGGGTAGTTCTCAGTTTACCAACCTTCCTCCCTCCTGTTTATTACAAAAGGCAAAGAAATAGGAGGGGTGACTGCTGAGGCAGGAATGGGGGTGCTGTGCTCTTTAAACTGCTTCCTGTTGTCTGGGGGGAGTCAACATCTTTGGGGCACTATTGGTCCTCACTGTCAGGACATATTGGGTAGTCGTAAGTCTCCAGCTCTGTGGCCAGGGGTCGATAGTCCTGTAGCAACAACTGATTAAAGGGTTGGTTGTTTGTTTTTTAATTTGTCATTGAAGAAACGTAGAGAAATTGATAAAGCAGGGTGCAATTAGTAAAAGCAGGAAAAAGAGAAGGAGGGGCGTCAGGAAGGGCAGTATCCAATTCCATACGGGGTTCTCAAAGGCCCAGGGGCTGGATGCATCGGGATGTTCCTTACGTTTTGGGAGGTCTGTTTGAAGTTGCTGGGTTTTGTTTTGGTTTTTTTGGTTTTTTGAGACAGTGTTTCCCTGTGTAGCTTTGCGCCTTTCCTGGATCTCCCTCTGTAGACCAGGCTGGCCTTGAACTCACAAAGATCCACCTACCTCTGCCTCCTGAGTGCTGGGATTTGTGCGCCGCCACCACCACCCGGCGGGTTTTGTTTTTTACTGTATCGGATTGATTGACATAAAAGCAGCATTATGGCGGTGGTGGCGCACTCCTCTGATCCCAGCACTCGGGAGGCAGAGGCAGGCAGATCTCTGTGAATACAAGGCCAGCCTGGTCTACAGAGGGAGATCCAGGACAGCCAAATCTACACAGAGAGACCCTTCTCAGAGGAAGAGGCAAAGGGGCAAAGGTGTCTCTTTTCAGCTCTAAGGAGATCTTGGTCTTGGAATACTACCACTGCCAAGGAACCAATTCGTCCTTGAACAGTGAGTACGGTTTGACCCACCTGTTGGAGGTCCTGGATGCACTGGGAAGAAAACTGGTGATACCTAATCAGAGAGGTGGTCGGTCCCACTGGTGACACCCACAGTTATTCCTGCAATGGCCAGAGGGGCAGGATTTGAACTGCCCTTTTTTTATGCGGGGCAGCTATTGAGTCCACAAAACTGGACTCAGTAAGGGTTCTTTTCCATGTATCACCTTCAGTTTGGGCAACCGTGCAAACTCCTGACCATTTGGCAGGTAGGCAAGGATAGACTTGAGTGAAAGGTGTTCGTACCCCAATATTAGGTTTCTCCACCAGTGCAGTAAGCCAGATCAAGCCAAATTAAAGGTTAAGGACCAGGTTTATTGGGCAAAGCACTCCCGGATGACCTTTCCAGCCCCAGAGATAAGGCCGGGGAAGGGGACAGGAAAAAATCACATGACCGTTCTGAAGGAGGGGGCTTAAATACCCTGTAAGCATGGTCTTGAGCAGCTAGGAGTCTCTGGAGAGGAGCCTGGAATTTTGGCAGTTTTTCTGAGAGGGCAGAGTTTGGAGAGAGAGAAGTGGAGAGTGGAGCTGGAGGTTCCAGGCGAGCATTGAGTACTGTAAAGAATCAAAGCATTATGGATGCTAGGGCAATGGGGCTGAGGGCAGATATCAAGGGTTAGGGTTTATTACAGTCTAAGGAATTTAACAGCCCTACAAAATGTATCCCAGGTGCCTTAAAGCAGTTCGTCAGGCCCAAGAGGGTGATATGAAAAAGATAGGGACTAGTGGTAAGACTGGACTTGGGGCAGTCGGTGAGTGGGAAGGGATGGTTATTTGATAAGGCTGCAGGAGAGGCTGCAAGTGGCAGTTGTGAGCTAGTCCTGGGGGAACAAAACAAAAGGTCCAGCAATCCCCAAAGCAGCCAGGGTGGGTGACATTAAGGAGCTGGTAGGCTGAGGTCAAAGTCTGAAGCAGGAGGTCTGTATTATTTAGGAGATGGAATGTTGGAGAGGTTATAGCCTTGGAGGGGTGTTGAATCTCACCCCCTCTCTCTCCTACCTCCAGGGGTTGAGTAAGTGGGAGGTATTTTCTCTGGATTTTAATCGTGCACACCGGGTGCTAGGGACTGAAGGAATGGTAGAGCTTACCGGTAACACTTGCTTCCCACATGGGTTCCCAGGGTGTCCATGATATAGACATGGAAATATACCATTTCATCGATAGAGGAGGACTCGGAGCGAGGATATGCATGTGGCACATGGTATTGACAAGACCAGTATGGACAGCCTCTATGTGTCTGGCTGTTCTGGCCTTCGGTCTGGTCACAGAGGAAGCAGGTGAAAGGTCATGGATTGAAGGAGGAGGGGTAGATACAGAGGTGATGGGAATTGCAATTGGCTGCTGACAGCCTGTTGTGAAACAATTTCCCAACCTTATTTGGAAGGACAGTTTGCTAGAAGTGGGGGGTTCTGGAACCTCGAATCTCCAGATGTAGGAGTTACCCTAGACAAGAAGGAAAGGAGAAAAAGATTATAGTAGAGTTGAGCATGGCTGCCAGGGGAGAAGCCTCATTCTTCTGGAACCGGGGACAAGGTGGTTGATCTCGGGGTTCTCTGAAACCCAAGGGAGCAGGGTCCTGTTGGGGTTGATATGTAGGAAAGGAAGTTGTCTTGAGATGGAGGAATAAAGAGCTTGAGGTGGGATACGTGAATCCAGTGTGGGAGACCATCAAGCTCAGTGACTGTGGGAGTTACAAGAATTACCTTGAAGAGGCCCTTCCCTTTGGGGGAAATGGGTAAGGGATGCTGGTCTAGAGGAGAGAGAAGGACCAGATCCCCAATGTTGACTGGGGATGGACAGGAGTTGGTGGATGGCTAGGGTAGGCAGTAGTCAGTAAAGTTCCATAGGTGGAAGCAGAGATGACCAGAGTAAGGGGGTGAATAGGTGATGAGGGAGAGGTGGGGGTTTGGGTGAAAGATGGGGTGAGGAATTAGAGCTGGTTGTCCATACAGGTTGGCACCACCGAAAAGGAATGAGTGAGAGAAACACCCCTGAAGATGGAGCTGAGTGGTGGGGGCTGGCAAGGTTGGTAAGGCTGTTGCTCTGACTGGGGCGGCATAGTATACCACAGGCAGATCAAGAGGGCAGTGAGGCCTGTTCACTGCATGGTGGCTGAGGAGCAGGGGGAAGAGGAAGGAGCTGGGATCCTGAGGCTCCCAAGATCTCCTTCAAGAGTTATCCTCAGAGTGGCCCAACCTTCTCCTACTAGACCCCTACAGGTTCCATGACCCCTCAACAGAGTCACAAGATGGGGCCAAGCCTTTAGCAGCATATTGTTTCTTTCTGGAACATTCCAGATACAACCCCTTGGCCTTATGACATCAGAATTTTCTTTATGGAAGTGAGAAGAGAGCATTTCCTTTCTTGTGGTAAACATGGTTATAGGTTCCACAGTGGGGTACTGGGCCCTAAAGTGGGAACCAGCATTGCTCAAGTCAGATACAGAGTATCTGTCATCCACCACCCCCACTATTGCTTTCCTTCAGTCCATGATGGCCTTGTCTGGGCTGGACTGGGGTACTCTCACATGAGAACTTCCACTTTGTCAGCAGGAATGTTCCTGTGTAAATCATGGAATTTTCCATTCCCTGCGTGCACTGAAACTCATGTCGATGTTGAAGAACAATCTACTTGACTTTGGCCGATTAGAACATCACAAGTGTGGAGACAGAGCGTTGCAGATCAAGACCCAAAGTTACTTTCAACCTCTGTATCAGACCTAGTGCCTTCACGACCTCTAAATAAAACTTGAGCTGGACAGGTGTGGCACACGCCTTTAATCCCAGCATGTGGGAAGCAGAGGTAGGTGGATCTCTGTGAGTCTGAAGCTAGCCTGGTCTACAAAGTGAGTCAGGACAGCCAGGGCTGTTACATAGACAGACTCTGTCTTGAAAAAATTAAAACAAAAATCTTGAAATGTGTCCCAAGGGTTGGCAGACCCCTTACTCTCTATCAATCCTAGCACTAAGAATGCTATAACAGGGCTGGAGAGATGGCTCAGAGGTTAAGAGCACCAACTGCTCTTCCAGAGGTCCTGAGTTCAATTCCCAGCAACCACAAGGTGGCTCATAACCATCTGTAATGAGATCTGGCACCCTCTTCTGTATACATAATAAATAAATCTTTAAAAAAAAAAAGAATGTTATAACATGGACTGGAGAGATGGCTCAGCGGTTAAGGGCACTGGCTGCTCTTCCAGAGGTCCTGAGTTCAATTCCCAGCACCTACTTGGTAGCTTACAACCATCTGCAATGAGGTCTGGTGCCCTCTTCTGGTGTGCAGGCATACATGCAAGCAGAGCACTGTATACATAATAAATAAATCTTTAAAAAAATAAAGTAGGAGAAAGAACACAATTTATTTAAAAAAAAAAAAAAGAATGCTATAACATCTAAAACACACAGAAAGGGCTTCCACATCCTTTAGCCCACTTACCTCATGGCCCCAAAACATAACTGCTAAATGTATTGATCTGACTGTCTTTTGTTCTGTGCCTAGAAGGTTTCATTCTGCCTCTTCCAGGGTGGAACATGTCGTTCAGAATGCCATGAAGATGCCACAGGCAGAGCCTGAGATGACTAAGAATGGAGAGTACATCCTTTAGCGTGAAGCACGAGGTTTTCAGAGAGTCGAGGCCTGTGATCCAAGTCGCAGCACCAAAAATGTGTTACTGGGCTAGAATCTCCCCTTAGTTCATGTTTTAGTTCAGTCAAAGCATGGGGTGGTATAAGCAGGACTTGACTTAGCAAAACAAAGCATAGAACACTCCGGAGAGTTTGGAGGGCTGACCTAAGAATAGGCAGCCCACTGCGTTACGCATTATAATGTTTTACGTTTTTAATGAATGCTTATGAAGTAGAAGACAAATGCATCGGGATAAGGTAATCATCTTTTCTATCCCAAATCATGGGGGATCAGAATTTTTTCTTGAAAAGCCCACAAGGTAGGTGTCTTGGTTACTTTTCTATTGCTGTGAGAAAACATCATGACCTTCTCTCTTCACGTTGTCTCTGGACACGTGGTGTGCCATGAACAGGGGAAATACTTCTTATTCTCAAATTCTCCAAGCACCACAGAAGCAGGGGGCTGATGTCTAACATTTCTGGCCTGAGGTTTTGTGTTCTCTCCAGAGCTGAGTTTTTAGAGGTTTCCCAGTTAAGCAGTAGAGAATGGACAGGTAGGTGGATCGGTGAACAGATGGATGGATGGGTGGACAGGACCTTGGTTTTCTTTCTTATAATCAAAGGAGTAAGGGTGAAGCTCAGTGGTGGAGTGCTTACTTATGGGCGAGACTCTGGGTTCTCCCCCAACTCTGAGAACACACACACACACACACACACACACACACACACACACACACACAATGAGAAAAGGATAGCGCCCGTGGATGTGAGGGGGGATTCTACTAGAGAGATCCACACTTCTGTTTCTTAATTTTCTACCTCAAGGTAAGAGCTTTAAACCTAACTGTTCACACCAATAAGGAGTGGCTTTCTGCCACCCTTGTAGCCACTCTGCCTAATATAAAACTTGCTTAGCTCAGTTTCTGAATGAAGCTATTAAAAATGAGACAGCATGTCTTTTCCCCTAGTAATGAACATTTTTTTTTATTTTAGCATACTTTCAACTCGTATAAATGCATAGAAATCTTGTCAACATGAGTTTTACACACGGTAGGAAGGTATTCATAATGGTTCTTAGATAAGTTTACAGTTGTCCCTTATTTTTTTCTGAGATTGTTCTAATTACTTTCTGCTGCTGTGAAGGTGGGAGGTGCTGTGAACCCCCTAAGGATGGTATGATTACTACTACTGAGAAGGAGGCAGGTACCAGGATGTTTGCCCCCAGACACTCCTGTCTTCCTCTCAATACCCACACAGCATGTTTCAGTTTGTTGGTTTTTGTAAAACCCAGAACAGTGTTCAGGACACACCGTCCCTCTCCCATGGGCTCAGAGGTCAGTGTAGACTGACAGTGAATAGTGAGTGACAGGGAGCCCCGGCAGTGAGGTATACAGAGAAGGGTCCCAGCTGTTCAGAGTGGCTCTTACCTGGGAGGGGCCACTTGTTTGGGGGTCTCATTCAATCCTGTTCAGTGCACACTCTGAAACCTTCAGAGAGGGATTCTGGGTTGAACATGCTGGGCTCCTGTATTGAGGTTTGCCTCCATTGGAGACCTTGAAAAGAGGTTCAACAAGCAAGGAGGGCTCAGTGTTGAACATGTTTATTGCACAGCACAAGGATCCATCATGCATGCTTCAGCGATTCTGTTATTTACAAAGTACAACATTCAAGCAGACGCCCACTGCCCTGCTGGGATGCTGGGGTGCCATGTGCAATCAAGGGTGACTCCTTGCAGCCCCAGGAGAGTCTGTCATTGCACTTAGGAACCTCAGCCTTCACCAGCCACACCATGAAGGAAGAGACAGAGCAGCAGAAGACTCAGAGCACTGCTTGCACTTGACCCTCTGGTCCCTGAAGAGAGGAAGCCTTTCAGGTCTGAAAAAGAACACAGAGAATACATAAAGTGCAGAGCTGCGCGTTCGGCTAGAGGACCACAGGGATGTCTGCACCCATTCTCACTAAAATCCTCCTCTGCTGGGCTCTGAGCCTGGCCCTTTTGTGGTTGGGACCTACCCCACCCCGTGTGTGTGTGTGTGTGTGGGTGTGTGTGTGTGTGTGTGTGTTTTATATATATATATATGTCATAATATTCAACCCTTGGTTAGCCTGGAACTCACTATTTAGCTGGCTTTTGGCTCACAGAGAACCTCCTGCCTCTGCCTCCTGAATGCTGGGACACAAGGTGTGTACCACCATGTCCAGCCATCTTCATTCTTCTGGACTGAATGACAGAGCTCTTGCTTAGCATGTGTTCAAAACGAACAGGTGAAAGACTTATTTTTCCTGCATCCAGAGACGTCTAAATTTTTGTGGAACACTGAAAGCTGAAGGGAAATGCCACCGTCGTTTTTACAGGCAAACAAACAGTCCTTTCTATAGCCTAACTCATTTAGCTCATGAGCGGGAGAGGGAAGCCTGTGAGAGTATTGTACATGATTCAGCCAGGGCCAATAGAACTGATGTAAAGCAGTTTGCAGCCACCTGTGATACAGATGGCCCAAACTCTCTGTCCAGATTAGTTCTTTGCATCTTTGTCTATGTGCAGGCACGTGAATCGTGCGTATACAAGGTATCTGCGTGCTTGAAGGCCAGAGGTCAACCTTGGTTGTCATTCTTCAGGCACCTTCCAGATTTTTGTTTTCTTGAGACAATGTCTCTCACTTGGACCTGGGGCTTGCAGATTAGGGTAAGCTGGTTAGCCAGAGAACCCCAAGGATTGAGTCATCAAAAAAAAAATCCTAAAACAAACAAAATCCACACAAATGAACAAAAAGTCTTGATGTTGGGAGTGGTGGTACACATCTTTAATCCTAGCTCTTAGGATGCAGAGGCGGGTGGGTTCCAGGCCAACCAGAGATACAGAGTGATAACCTGCATGTCTCAAATAAGAAGGAAGATGGGGACGGAGGGCCAGGAGGAGAGGAGGAGGAGGAGCAGAAGGAGGAGGAAGAGGATAGCAATTGATGAAGATTTCTGACGTAGATCTTGGCCATACACAGGTAAATGCACATGGCTTCAGGTAAAGACAGGGTCTATCATACAGGGTCACCTTTTCTGAGAGAATGAAGGCCACAGGGGAAGATTCAGGCCCCTTAGGCAGTTGGATCTCCACACACAAACTACAAGTTCAAATACACAGGTTCATCAGGCTCCGTGAAATAAACAACCTGGGATCCCAAACTGGACCTGTGACCACTGTGGTGTGCTTCCCAAGGAGATTCCTTGATATTAAAAAGAAAAATTAGAACACCACTGTACATTTAGATAAAAACTTTAAGTGTTTTATTAATATTTTATGCTTACTGAAACCCTGCATTTCTTATTCTATGAATCCCCACCATTCTATGCCACACCATGGGAGAAAAAAAAATCCCATTACTAGCGGATGATTTATTACTGGCACCTGAGATCTTATTATACATTTATCAAAAGGTCTTCTAGATTTTTGGACATGCCAGAGACCTTTGTCATGCCCATTATTTTTGGCAAATGTGAAAAAGAAAGAAAAGAAACCAAGTTTGACCACTGGCTACCTGTCAATGTGCCTTTATTGCTGAACAGACAACAGGATCAAGTTTTTTGTTGTTTTTGTTTTTGTTTTTAATTCTTGGCGGTTTTAGAGACTTCTGTGATGAGGAAAACATGTCTCACTGTGAGAAGCAGACTCTGATGGAAGCCCCTTGGAGTCAGTTATATTTATCCATTTATTTGTTGGCTGGTTTTGTTTTGTTTTGTTTTGTAATTGTTACCAGATGCACTGTTTAAAGGAAAAACTGAGGGCTAGAAGGTGCTCAGTGGTTAGGAGTGCTCGCTGCTCCAGCAGAGGACCAGAGTTCAGTTCCCAGCACCCAAGTCTGGTGACTGACAACCTCCTGTATGCAGCTCTAGTTCCTCAAGCCCTCTTCCAGCCTTCATGGACACCTGCACACATATATGGCATGCACACACAGAGACACCTATGTACACATAAATAATAAATAAATGTAAACAGAAAACTGAAATTGTAGCAGCTTGGTCTGGGTCCGTCTCATGTTCAGATTACCATACCAACAGTCCCCACTGCAAACACACACACATCCATGTTTGATGCTAGAGATTAAATCCAGGGTCTAAAACATTCTAAATACATATGCTATCACTGTGCTACACAATAGCCAGTTGATTACTTTTCCTTGCATTTCTGGAGGTGGAACTCAGGGCCCGGCATATACTAGTCCAGGGCTCTGATGAGGAGTCCCACCTCTCCAGCCCTTCATTAGTTGTTGGTGCTCATGAGCATCTATTCTTCTTCCTTGATGGCTGCTCTAACCAGAAGGGCTTCACTGGCTCTAACCTGAGCTAGGTGGAAACATTTCATTCTTTCGCTTGGAGGACCCAGTCAGAGCAAGGAGGCTCTTGGAGATCTTTTAGCCTGAGGGCTGCTGGGGGAAAGACATAATTTTGTAGGATGGTATCTATTTGTGATCCTTCTCATCCATAGATAGCATATCAAAGTATTATAATTATCTCAAAAATGGTTTTTCATGTTGACTTCAAAACCATAATGACACCTCATGAAGAGATCTCAAAATTTTTTTCTTATGTTTCTTTGGGGTTGTACTTCAAACAAGGCCACTTTTCAACACTCTAAATAACGCTATCATACATGAAGACATTCTTTTCATATTGACAACTATACTCTTACGGGAAAAGGCACATACGTGACTCAGTGGTCTGTTAGCCACCGGGGGGAGTTTTCATCCCTAAGTTTATTTTCCTCAAATAGAGAGGCCATGGATTATGAAGGATACCTACTCCATAAACTGTGGTGGAATCCAGTGAGATACGTGGCCAGGGCACACTGACTAAGAATACAGTCAGCACAGCCACAGGAGTGGCCCTCCTTAAGCCCCACGACCACCAGTCAGCTAGAGAGCTTGAACAAGGTATTCTGTTTCTGTCATCCACCATTTGCAATGAGCCCTGCAGCAGGATCAGCGGATCAAAGGCAGTCACCCTGGAGGAGGATCTTGCTCCTTTGTCCAACTTTTGATGAATGGAAGCATTTTCAGAAGCCCTCATGGTCGCTGACCTTGGCAGATAGACAGTAGTAGTCTCAGCCCTGAGTGCGTCCATGGATTCCAGTAATTGAGCATCCTGACACTCAGACGCTGCCCTGCAGACCTTGCATGGGAGATTGCTAAAGACCCCCAGAGAGCCCCTTCCCCATTCCCAGGGGAGAACTGCTAGTAAGAATTGACCTCACCTGAGAGACCACCAGATTTACCTTGTAAATTTACCCTGATTCCCAAACTTTGTGTTCTCCAACCTCTGGGACTCAGGAGTAGCAGCTGATGAATCGAAAGATGTGAACCCAACAAACTGAGATTGCTTGGGAGAGAAAGGGGTTTGGGGATGCTCGGTGAGCAGAGGGAAGGCATTAAGTGTGTGGATGGCTGAGCCTGGAGACACCCCTGGTGCTCCACAGGAAGGGGCAAGGGGACTCAGGAGCTAAGCAATTCCTGACTGTCCTCCTCTACAAATGGCCTAACCCAATGCGTAGCCAGAGGAGGGCCAGGCAGTGCAGGGGAGGACCTTCCTGGACTGCCTGAGGGAGGAGAAAGGGACCAATGGATCAGTGCCACATCCACTGGAGGAGTTGAGGACTGCCCGGGGAAGGGCAGAAAAATGGCTCAGGGGTTTCATTTCATGCAGTGTTCCTTGGACACATTGGACAGTCAAACCACCCAGGAGTGACAGAGGCGGAGAGGGGCACAGGGCTCTGAAGGATGAACCTTTGCTGACTTGTCTACCATGGGGAATACAAGCCAGGTCCTGTTAAAAACGAAGGCACAGGACATCAGGTGGCGGCAGTGTGCCACCCCTCGTTTCCTGCTCAGTGAAGTCCTGTGTCCCCATTGTGATCTGCGGAGCTAGCTGGGCTCCCAGGTTAACTCTGCTCTGCATCTTGCGGCTCCTGGAACCCCAGCGCTCTGAGATACTGCTCGCAAATCACCGTAGACCCAGCAATCCCCACAAGGAAAGTGGAAATGACGATAAATTCACTGCAGATTCACAATGATTAGAACTCTGTTGAGCGACACGGATCTAATTTGCTCTAATTTCTGACTCCTGGAACAA